>ONZH01021317.1:0-121209 GCA_900303285.1 Rhinella marina | reverse complement strand
ACTGACGTTCATGCATTTGTTCTAGCTTGTCAGGTCTGAGCGCGAGGAAAGGTCCCCAGGAGACGTCCTGAGGGACCTCTTCTCCCGCTCCCAGTGCCAGACAGGCCTTGGTCTAACGTGTCTATGGATTTTGTTACCGATCTGCCACTTTCTCCAAGGGTTCTCTGTTATATGGGTGGTGGTGGATCGTTTCTCTAAGATGGGCCATTTTGTTCCGCTAAAAAAACTGCCATCAGCAGAGGAGTTGGCAGATCGATTTATTCAACATATTGTGCGTCTCCACGGTATTCCTGATGAGGTTGTGTCTGACAGGGGGGTATAATTTGTGGCTAAGTTTTGGCGAGCTTTCTGTTCTAAGCTTGAGGTAAAATTGTCCTTTTCCTCTGCCTTCCATCCCGAAACTAACGGGCAGACGGAGAGGATGAATCAAGAGCTCATACAGTACCTTCGTCTTTTTGTTTCTGATTGTCAACATCTGTGGGTCTCGTATCTTCCGTTAGCAGAGTTTGCCATCAACAATCACACTAGTTCATCCACACTCACATCTCCTTTCTTCTGTAATTATGGATTCCATCCCAGGTTTTCCTTCTCGTCATCGTCAGTTTCGGATACCCTTCGTGCTGAGTCCATAACTAACCAACTGTGCTCAGTGTGGTCGCAAGTTCAGCAGAACTTGAAAAGAGCACAAAGTTTAATGGTCCATTCATCCAGAAGTAGGCGTACTGTCTCAGAAACTTTTGTTGTGGGTGACAAGGTCCTATTGTCTACTAAGAACCTTAAGTTGAAAGTTCCGTCTCTGAAATTGGCTCCTAGGTTCATTGGTCTATTTACCATAACTCATGTTATTAATCCTGTATCGTTCAAGGTGGCGTTGCCCTCTGATTGGCGGGTTCACAATACGTTTCACAAGAGTCTGTTGAAACGCTATGTGGATCCTGTGGTACCCCTCCCTGACCCTCCCTCGCCATCTGTGGTGGAGGGTGATCTCGAGTATGAGGTAGAGAGGATTGTCGATTCCAGACTGGTCAGGAACTCTCTTCAATACCTCATTCATTGGAAGGGTTTCGGTCCTGAGGATAGATCCTGGGTCCCTGCTAGGGATGTTCATGCTCCACGATTGGTTAAATCTTTTCATCGGGACTATCCGTCTAAACCATCCTTAGGGTCTAAGGGTCCGGAGGCCCCTCGTGGAGGGGGGGGGGGTACTGTCAGGTCTGGTCACCGGAGAACATAGGTTTCTATGTTTTGCTTGGTATTCTGAGTTTTTGTGTGTTTCTGTTTAGTGCCTACGCCTTGCCTTTAACCATGTTCACACTGTGGGTTGTTTTGGAGCCAACGCCCAGCTTCATGTTTGGTTTGTCTACTCAGGGTTAATACTCAGGTGCTGGGCTGAGTGGCTTCTCTGAATCTGGTCCATTCAGAACCTGGGGGTGGGATATCTTCTTGCATAAATACCTACCTTCCTCTCTGCTCCTTGCTGGTTTTTGCAAATCCTTGCTATACCTGCTTGTGCGTTGTATCGTGTGTATTCTGACTGCTGATATTTGACCCTTGGCTCGTACCTGACTACTCCACCATCTTCTGATTTTGTACTTCGTTATCTCTGGTTTTCTGACATGGCTATTTGACTATTCTTCAGTGTTTGTTAGTCTCTGTTTGTTGTCCCTTTTCCCTGCACTTTAGTCAGAGTAATTGCAGTCCTCGTGGTTGTCGCCGTGTCATCTAGGACATGGAGGCAATTAGGCAGGGACAGGGGTTGGGGAGAGCTCAGGGATCACATCTCCCTTTTCTGTGTACCCCAACCCTGACAGGGGGTGATTTGTACTTTTATATATTTTTTATTTTTTATATATTTTTTAACATTTAAAAAAAAAAAATTGTGATTATTTTAAAGCTGAAATATGAGCTAATATATTGTTTTGTTTTTTTCTTTATGAGCAATCAGGGATTTACCAGCGAGGAGTACAGTTTTCATATGGTGTACAGACACCCCGATTGGCTACTCAGGGCGTCTGTACACCACCCGGAAGCGTAAGCGTAAGCTTCCAGGTTCAGACGCATCCTGATGCTGTGATCACATGTGATCACGGCATCAGAAGGCCCAGGAAGACGCCGCCGATGGCGGTAAGGAGCAGCAAGTCTCTGCTGTTAGAAACAGCAGAGACTTGCCGGCCATGATGCGTCATGTCCCCGCATCGCACCAGCACCACCCCCTTTTAAGCTGAACAATCTCTTTGTTTAATAAACCTCTAGCATATGCCTTAGCTGCATCCCAGACCACATTTACCCCTGCTAAACCCTTATTTACTTCAAAGAAAAAACTTCATTCTTTTAATAAATGTTCCTCACCCTTTGATAAACTAAACCAAGTAGAGTTGAAACCAAGAGTTTTACTATAGCAGGAAAATTGTCTATTTCCGCATTCAAAACACAATTGAAATCACCCATCAATAATAATGGACAGTTAAATTTATCCTGCAAAAATTAATTCATAACTTTAACATGTGAGTTTCCAGTAAACATACAATAGCTGAGAGATTTCTACCGATAATTCTAAATACTGCAAAATTCCTTACCCTATCACCCAACCCTGTTACATTCCAAGTCAAATATTTTACCACCACAGTGCTTTACTTGTATAAATAATACAAAAGAAAAAGAGGGAAAAAAACACCTCTCTGCGCTCTCTTATTCCCTTTCCCCACCCATCCCCACTTAGTGTAAGGTCTCTATTCAGTGGATCCCCAACACCCTGTTTTCTTACTCGTGATGTCCACTCTCACCTCCATTTCTAAACCTACCAAATAAATAAATAAACGGCTGCCCTACTCTATTTTTTACTTCAGTCTATTACCTCCACTTTATAGTCCCAATGTTTACAACCATTTATTAGCTTCTTGAGGGGAATCAAAAAACCATGTCCATTCTTTATAAATCACTCTTAACTTAGCTGGAAATAATAGAGAATAATTAATCTCCACTTGCCGAAGTCTGCGTTTTACATCCATAAATTTATCTCTCTCCCTTTGAGTTGCATTAGAATAAGCTGGAAAAATAGCCACTCTTGATCCATTAATTTCCACTGACTCCAATGATCTTAATTTCCAAGTGATAGTATCTTCATCTTTAAAAGGAAAGATTTTAGCTATTATTGTCCGTCTTTGATTCCCGGTCGGACTTCTGGTTGGTGCCCTGTGTGCTCTTTCCACTGTAAACATTTTAGATAAATTCTCGCTACCCACCACCTCAGTAATCCAATTCTGGATGTAAAGTGTGCAGTTCGCTCCTTCCATCTTTTCGGGTATCCCTATCAGCCTAATATTAGACTGCCTATCCCAGTCTTCCAGATCTATAATTTTCTTAATAAGAGATACATTCTCCATTTTCAAAGCTTTAAGATCCCTTAGTGAACCCGAAACCTGATCCTCCAAATAATTACTGTGTTCTGCCTGAGATACTCTCTCCTCTAATTTCCTACAGTCATCTCTAATCAACTGAACCTCCGCTTTTAATTCTCCCATCTACTTTGTTATAGTTTCTAATACTGTATTAGATTTATTCACAGCCAACATTATATCTGCTAAGGTGGGAGATAGTGAGGTATCTGATTGAGTTTGTAGGCTATTATCCAAGTCCTCAGTATCCTCAGTAGAACTTAACCCAGCCTCATTTTTAGGACTCGTTCACACTCACACATTCTCTTCAATGGAGATGCTGTGTGGTGCCGAATGGAGGCACGGATTGGAACCCCACAGAAGCACTACGGAGTGCTTCCGTGGTGTTTCTGTCCTTGCCTCCGCACCGCAAAAACATAGAACAAGTCGGACAGCCGGATGCGGATTGTGGATCCCCTTGAAGTGAATGGGTCCGTGATCCGCATGCGGAAGTACCACAGTAGGTGCAATTTGCGGTCCGCAGCACGGGCACGGCCACACAACGGCCGTGTGAGCAAGCCCTTATTTTGAGTATTAAACCTAGTGGGACCTTTATTTGCTAAATGACCTGGGCCTTGAAAAAATCTATCCAATTTGTTTTCCCTATCCCCTCTTGATCTAGATACATCTTGTTTAGGGGAATTATAGGCACCTGATCTCCTCTGCTCCCCACCTTTCTCCCCTACTTTCTCTCTTTCTTCCTTTTTCTTTACCATTTTCTCCGACAATTATGCACCCACACAAAAAAAAAACAGGTTAGGAAGAATAAATGAATAAATGGATTAGTCCACGGTACTTCCACTTAGCGGAAACTGGTCACAGAGACAGGGACCCTTAGTCCATTAGTTTTAGTTAGCTCAGATTAGTTCACATTAGTTAAATCAGGTAGCAGTTCAAAATAGGGCATTCTTATAGCAAATAACATACGCTGTAACTTTCACTGTAACAAGCAGTTTAAATCAGTTATGCAGGTTAACCACTTCATATCTGGGCCATTTACCCCCTTCCTGACCAGGCCTAATTTTGCAAATCTGACATGTGTCACTTCATGTGGTAATAACTTTGGAACGCTTTTACTTATCCAAGCGATTCTGATTCATCTTGTGACACATTGTCCTTCATGTTAACCCCTTCGCAACCAGCGCCGTACATGTACGGCGCTGGGGCGATGCGGGCACATGGCGCCCGCTCGCGGGTGCGGCGGGCGTCATGGCCGGCAAGTCTCTGCTGTTTCTAACAGCAGAGACTTGCCGCTACCTACCACATCGGCGGCGTCTTCTGGGTTGACTAGATGCCGTGATCACACGTGATCACGGCATCTAGTTGCGTCTAAACCCGGAAGCGTTCGCTTCCGGGTGGTGTACAGACACCCCGTGTGACCAATCGGGGTGTCTGTACACCATATGAAAACTGTAATCCTCGCTGGTGAGGATTACAGTTTTCAAACTGCAATTCTTATTCTGGCCACTAGATGGCAGGCCAGGATAAGAAATGAGCAATTGATGGTTTTCTGAGCCTATAAAACCCAGAATTGCTCATAAAGAAAAAAAAAAAAAGCCACAATTTATAAGCCCATATTTGAGCTTTCTAATAGTAAAAAAAAAATTAAAAAAAATGTTAAAAAATATATAAAAAATAAAAAAGATGTAAAGTTCAAATCACCCCCCTTTCCGTATAAGTAAAAAATAAATACCTAAATAACAATAAATATAGACATCATGGGTATCACCGTGACCGAAAACGCCTGTACTTTTAAAATATAAAAAAAAAAATTCCAATACGGCGAATTGTGTGGCGGAAAAAAGCGTCCAAATGGCGATTTGCCGTTTTTTGTCGCTTTTTTTTTCTAAAAAAAATTAAATAAAAAGTGATCAAAAAGTCATACACACCCCAGAATGGTATCAATAAAAACTTCAGATCGTCCCGCAAAAAATGAGCCCCCATACAGCTCTGTACACATAAATACCAAAAAGTTATAGGGGTCAAGATTTGACAAGGAAAAAAAAAAAAAAAAAGGGCAACTTTCTAATTATGTTATCACTATGAAAACGCAGGAAAAACTATACATATTAGGTATTGCCGGATTCGTACTGACCAGTAGAATGAAAGTAACGGATCAGTTTTAATGCACATCGAACGCTGTAAATAAGAAACCCGTAGAACTGTAGCGGAATAGCGTTTTCTTTGCAATTTCACCCGGTTTGGAATTTTTTTCCCGCTTCCCACTACACTGTATGCAATATTAAATGGTGGCGTTGGAAAGTACAACTTGTCCCGCAAAAAACAAGCCCTCATACAGCTATGTGAACAGAAAAATAAAAGAGTTATGGCTGTTTGAAGGCAGGGAGCGCAAAACGAAAATGCAGAACCGAAAAAAGCTCCGGTCGTGAAAGGGTTAATGGTAAATTTGAGTCGATATGTTTTAATTTTATTTATAAAAAAAATCCAAAAGTTAACGAAAATTTGAAAAAATTTACTGTTTTCTAAATTTGAATCTCTCTGCTATTAAGACAAATAGTGATACCCCATCATTAATTGACATTCCCCATATGTCTACTTTATGTTGGCATCATTTTGGTAGTGCAATTTTATTTTTTTAGGACAGTAGAAGGTTTAGAATTTTAGACGCAATTTTTGCAAATTTTCAAAATCAACTTTTTTAAGGATCAGTTCAGTTCTGAAGTCAGTTTTTGAGGCTTACATAATAGAAACCACCCATAAATTACCCCATTTTAAAAACTACACCCCTCAAACTATTCAAAACTGGTTTTAGAAATGTTGTTAACCCTTTAAGTATTCCACAGAAATTAAAGCAAAATAGATGTGAAATTTCAAAATTTCACTTTTTTTGCAGATTTTCCATTTTAATCATTTTTTTCCTGTAACACATCAAGGGTTAACAACAAAACAAAACTCAATATTTATTACCCTGATTCTGCAGTTTGCAGAAACACCCCACATGTGGTCATAAACTCTTATTTTGGTATACACCAGGGCTCAGAAGGGGAGGAGCAGCATCTGCATTTTCTAACATGGGATTTTCTGTCACGGCTTTTAAGAGCGAATACTTTTTAATTTTTTGTGGACTGAGCTGCATGAGGGTTTATTTTTTGCGGGTCAAGCTGTGCTTTTTATTGGCACCATTTTGGGGTACATCTGGCTTTCTGATCAATTTTTAATCAAATTTTTGGAAGGTAAAGTCACAAAAAAAGCAGTTTTGGGGCATTTTTCTATATTTTTTTTACACCGTTCACTTGATGGGGTAGATCATGTGATATTTTGTAGAGCCAGTTGTTATGGATGCAACAATACCAAATATGTCTGTTTTATTTTATTTTTTTTACATTTTACACAATAAGCATTTTTAGAAAAAAAAATCATGTTTTTGTGTTGCAATTTTTTAAGAGCTATATTTTTTCATTTTTTCTGGCTATGATCTTGTGTGGGGGCTCATTTTTTGCGGGATGAGGTGATGTTTTTATTGCTACCATTTTGGGATGCATACAACTTTTTGATTGTTTGATATTATGTTTTTTGGTAGGTGAGGTGACAAAAAAAAGCTGTTTTGGCATAATTTTTATTAGATTTTTTTACACGGTTCACTTGATGGGGTAGATCATGGGATATTTTTATAGAGGCTGTCGTTGCGCACGCAGTGATACCAAATATGTCTATTTTATTTATTTATTTTTATTTGTAACATTTTTTTTATGACATATATGGGGGAATTTTTTTTTAATAATACTCTTTATTTATTTTTTTTATTTTACACTTTGTGTCCCCCATAAGGTCATACAAGACCTCTGGTGGACTTTTAACTTTACTTTTTTTTTTTTTACACTACACTTGATTTCTCCTGTAACTGGGGCTGACATAGTAGCCCCAGTTACAGGGGAAATACATCCCCAGAGAGGCTGTACAGCATAATACTATGCTGTACAGCCTCAGTGCAGGGCTGATCAGGTCTATGAGACCCGGCAGCTCCTGCACGCTCCCGGCCCCGGCGATCACGTGAGCACTGTGTATACAGCGATCTACAAGGCAGGGACCCCTGGAAGGGCCAGATTAAGGCTACATTCACACGTCCGTATGTGTTCCGCAAAAAGCTCCGTTTTTCCAGGACATCCGTTCCGTTTTTCCGTAAAAAACGGAAAGGATGTATCCATATGTCATCCATTTTTTGCGGATCCGCAAAAAACAGAAGGATGAATAACATCTTTTTTTTTCAGCCCTCCTGGAACGGAATCCGCAAATTCGGATGATATGCGGATGACAGGGGTGCCGGGAAGAGCCGGGTACCTGCAGGACTGGACATTCTAAATTGAGGGTCTGGCTCTGGCAAGGCTGCGGGCTGGTACCATTAGGCTGGGAAGGGCCAATAATCGTGTCCCTTCCCACCCTGGTAGTGCCAGGCTGCCGCTGCTGGTTGTATCTGGCTGGCGAAGGAAAAAAGGGGGGGACCCCACGCCATTTTTTTACAAAAATAATTTTTAGCATAGGTAAGTATGCTTTTTTTAAAGTGGCTGGGTGGGCTGATCTGAGGTCTGAGGGGGGCGCGGGGCCCCCCATGAAATCATTGGAGCGGGGGCCTGGAGCAGTAGCTCCAGGTGCTCCAATTATAATCCGGCCCTGACCCCTGGGAACAGTCCCTGCCTTCTCTATGGGGTACCCTGCTGTCACTGATTAGAGTGCAGCTGCCATTTCTGAATTGATGTTCAGAAACTTCCATTCAGAGATACTTAACCACTTCCCGGACGTTTATAGTCAATGGGCAGACGGGAAGTGGTTAAACAAATCGGTCTACGATAGTTTCTTTTAACCAAAGAAGGTCCATACTTCTGCTGAGCAGAAACTGGTCCCAAAAACAAAGACACTTAATCCATTAGGTTTTAGTTAGTTCACGTTAGTTCATATTAGTCAAGTAACGGTTCAGTCTAGGACACTCTTGTAGCCGGTAACAGACACTGTGGCTTCAGCTGTAACAAGCTATTCAGATTAAATCAGTTAGGCGAGTTAAACAAATCAGCCCACGATAGTTTAACAGAAGAAAACCCCCATATCCAAATCACTTAGTTCATTATTTTTTATTGGGTTATTTCATATTAGCAGTATAATTTAACTAGCGATTTTAGGAGGTAACAAAAAGTTATGCTTCACCCGAAACTCTCACCCATCCAGGTTATTGAAGCAGCCAAGATTTGATTAGCACTATTTTGGGGTACATACTACTTTTGATCGTTTCATATTGCACCTTATGTAATGTAAGGTGGCAAAAAATAGATTTATTTTTTTTTACGTTTTTTATTTTAATTTATTTTTTTTTATGATTTTCACCTGACAGGCTTTTTGTACTTGAAACTTTAATTTTTTTATTGTAAAAAACACTTTTATGTCACTTTTTTATTTTTGTCCCACTATTGGACTTCAACATTACAGGGTCTGATCCCTGTTTCAATGCAGTACAATACATCTGTAGAATACACTGACTATCAGTATATGACACAGTGTAATACACTTACATAGTTTGCCTATGAAACCCAGCCTGGAGGCTGGGCCTCACAGGCCACCGTAGTTGCCAGGCGCCAAGGCCTTTGAAAGGTTTGCGGCTGCCATGGCAACCATCGGGTCCCCATCACCGCAGTGTGGGGAACTGATGGATAAGAAGAGGGAGCACAAACCTCCGATATGTCATCGTCAGCGCTGACCGCGGCATATGAGGGGTTAATCCACAAGCATTGGCATTATCACGATGCTGGTGGATGCAGCAGGGGTCCAGCTGTCAGTAACAGCCGCGCCCCTGTCATTGATTTTAGAAACACACATGGGGAGGAGAAAGGACCGCAGGTCAAAAAGTCTTATCCTGGGTCGCCAAGTACCGGCAATTTAGGGCGAGCATTCTTGTCCTGGGTCTTTAACCTGTTGAGGTAATTATCCTGTTCTGCGCCATAATATTATCATACAATCCACTGTGATTTGGTTGTATACCTGAGTATTAGGCCCCTTTCACACAAGCGAGTTTTCTGCGCGGGTGCAATGCGTGACGTGAATGCATAGCACCCGCACTGAATCCTGACACATTCATTTCAATGGGTCTGTGTACATGAGCGTTTTTTTTCACGCATCAGTTCTGCGTTGCGTTAAAAATGCACCATGTCCTGGTCCCATAGAAGTGAATGGGGCTTCAGTGAAAAACGCATTGCATCCTGAAGCAAGTGCGGATGCAATGCGTTTTTCACTGATGGTTGCTAAGAGATGTTGTTTGTAAACCTTCAGTTTTTTATTGCGCGCGTGAAAAATGCATCAAAACGCATCGCACCCGTGTGGAAAAAACTGAACGCAATCGCAGACAAAACTGACTGAACTTGCTTGCAAAATGGTGCGAGTTTTCTTGAACGCACTCTGACCTAATCCATCACGCTTGTGTGAAAGAGGCCTTAGGCCTCTTTTTCACGACAGTATTTTTTGCGGGCTCCGATCCGCATTTTTTTGGCGATAGGATGCGGACCCACTCATTTCTATGGTTCGCAAAAAATACTGACAGCACACTGTGTGCTGTCCGCATCCGTATGTCCGTTCCGTAGCCCGCAAAAAAAAAAAATAGAACATGTCCTATTCTTGTCCATTTTGCGGACAAGGATAGGCATTGTTACAGCGGACCGCAAAACACAACGTTCGTGTGAAACTAGCCTTGTATACATGTTTCTAGTAAAAATTGAGTTGAAAGATTACGGAAGATATTATTGTTATATTGTTTGTCAGAATAATGTAGTCAATGCATGGTGGTCTTATTCCATCACAGTATGCAGGTATAATTTGGTCACATATGTGGCAGAATTATGAAGCTGCGGTAAAGTGGCATTATTTGATTATAGTATAATAGTGTTAATCTATACATAGTATAGAAGTGTTATTCACTTACTATAAAGTGGCATTATTGGTTACTATATGGTAGAATTATTCCGCCATTACGATGGTATTATTCATCAGTTAATGGTAGAAATAATGCTTTGTCCTAAAACATCAACAAAAATGTACAGAGAAGTGGCACACTTAGCAGGATGTAATATTTATGCTGCACAGCACAGATGTCTGTATGCTTGACGTGAAAAATATCCAAAGGAAAAAGGAAGTACCAGGAGATCTCGACCATGAGTAAGACCATGTTTGATCAACACATGTTGGCCTGATGTCTGATCATCTCAGGAGGCTGTTTAAATGACGATTTAATAAATCTATTATAAGGATGACATATCTAAGTATTGTATTTATTTGTTTTTTTACTACTTTGAAAAAAAAAACTCAAATAATGCCTTTGCTCTTGTGCCTAAACCATAATATTTTAGAAAAAGCCTTTTGAGGTCTCATTCACAAAATTCAGCTCTTCCTAATTTTATGCTTATTATATACTCATAGTAATCAGTGGAAGCTGGAACAATATACATCATCTGATTATTATTTGTATTTGTGTATGTATTTTACTGTACTATATAACTGCACCTATAGGCAGAAAATGTACCTGAAATACAAAAATGAAAAACACAGTTAAAAACCTGGCACAATCTGGAGCTAAAAGGGATTACCAAGTAAAATAAAAACTCATGAAGCACCTATAAATGGTCTACAATAAAAAGAGAAGCGAGACAAACCCTTTAATAAATTGACAAAAGAAAGACACAATATGAACATGAATATCGCAAGTTTGATCAAAATGATACATATTCCACATCCATTTATCTCAACTTTATTTAAATACTGCTTTATAGATCCCTTTAAAAAAATTATAATATTTAAAAAAAAAAAATTCCCATCCCATATAAACTTACCATTATGGCTAAATTCACTGTTGGCAAACACACTCTCTCAAAATGTATTCTAATCTGTCCGTGCCATTACTATGCAAAGGATGTCCATGTAACAAGTGCTACAGAGTTTGTCAATGCCAGTACACGGCAGATATATGAAACTTAAACACCTACATTTGGGTAAGGTACAACTGCACAATTCGAATCGTTATGCCAAACGTAAACACCCAATGGTGTGAATTCTGCTCATCTTGAACTACAAACATTTTTGGCCTTTACAATAGAGGAGACTACTCATGCTGATAACCTCTGATCAGTAATGGATGTCAGGATAGGTTATCCTTATTTTATTTTTAGGACTGATATGCTATTTTTGTGATAGTCAAATATGGATTCAAATGTAGAAAGTCAAAGCTGACCTCATGTGATAGAGGTTAGGCTGGGTTACACCAGCATTGCTGTTTCCATAGTTCTGCTCCATTATTGGTCGAAATAAGTGCATCATTTTAAGCCTTTAAACGGTCAAATGAGTTTCTGATTTAGATGTCTGATATTTTACTGGACAAAATGGCGCAGCATGCTGCGCTATTTTGTTCTGTATTTTTTACAAAATCTTTGGCGGGGTGCATGGATGGGGCCTCCAAAGCAGATGTGAATATAGCATTATGATACTGCTATATCTTTACACAGAGAATCCTATTGACATCAAATGTTACTAGAGCTTGTTTTACATCTTGATTTCTTAAGCTGTAGATCATGGGATTTAACATCGGTATTATCACTGTATAGAACACTGACACCATCCAGTCCTGATCCACGGCATAGGCAGAATTTGGTCGTAAGTACATAAAGAAAACTGGGAAGTAGAATAAGGCTACACATGTAAAGTGAGAGACACAGGTGGAGAGTAACTTACTCCTACCTCTAGAAGATCTAATTCTGCATATGGCAAATATAATGTAGGTGTATGATATCATTATACATAAAAAGGAGCCCACTTCAATAGACCCAGCAACAACATATATGAAAACTTGGTTAAGAAATGTATCTTTACATGATAGTTTTAAGATGGGATTAATATCACAGTAGAAATGGTTGAGCTGATTTGATCGACAGAATGGGAGACTAAAGGCAGCACATGTATGAATTAATGAATTAATACATCCTGTGGTGTATACTGAGCAAATAAATTTTATACATGTCACTTTATTCATAATGACTGCATAATACAGCGGTTTACATATAGCTACATATCGGTCATAGGCCATCACTGCAAGTATCAACGCTTCTGTGCTCGCCAGGCCAATGAAGAAGAACATTTGCATTGCACAACCAGTGATGGAGATCGCTTTATTTCCAGAGAAGATGTTGACAATGATGTTGGGTGTTATAGCTGATGAATACAAGATGTCAACAATGGATAAATTCATAAGGAAGAAATACATTGGTGTCTGCAAGCCTGGAGTTACTGTAATTAATAAAACCATCATAAGATTCCCCAGAATAGTTACCAGGTAGACTACACAGCAGAGGAGGAAGAGAGGGAGCCGATGGTTTGGGTTGGAAGAAAGACTAGAGAGAATAAATGTTGTTACAAGTGTTTCATTCTTCATTATATTGTATAGAATTAATAAATTTAAGAATAATAGTAAATTGAACTGAAATGGGCATTGATTCAATGTACACAGAAGAGCAGCACACAACCTTCACTGCAGATGAAAGCATTGTATATTGGCTTCATTCATTTTATAAAGCATTTGTTTGGACCTCCAGAGATGCACCGTTTGAGAACAGCATTGTGCCATAAGGATTTCATTTTTCTAATTATCCCATACTGTATAATTAATGGTAATACGATTATTCAGGTCACCTTTGTTTGCTTGTTGAGTCGTAGGTTTAATGGTGCAATAATTGGGGGTTCATAAAAGTTTTATTGCTTTTTTGTGGGGGGGACATCAATTCTGCAATTTTAGGTATTTTGTTTTTAGAATATTTACTGTGCTGTATAAAAGTCATGTTAAAGGGAACCTGTCATCAACTTTATGCTGTTCATATTAACGGCAGAATAAAGTAGAGACAGGTGAGTTGATTTCAATCATTGCAGACTGGGCCTGGAAAAGAGTCCCGGCCACCTGAGAAGAGTCATAGTTATTCATGAATTCCTGCTCTCCCTGCCCACCTGCTGATGATTGACATTCTTCTACCTAGTTTTCTCTCTCTCTCTCTAGGAGAGAACTGCCAACCATCAGCAGATGGGCAGGAGAGCAGGAGATTATGAATAACCATGACTCTTCTCGGGTAGATTTGACTCTTTTCAAGGCCTGGGCTGCAATTATTATGATGCTGGTTCTCAGCAACCACTTACTTTTAGCCACTTGTGGACTACTGGCCTGATAACAGTGGGAATGATCCCTGTTCCTCCTCCTCTTCCTCCTGTGCCACCTCCTAATTCATCAGCGACTGAAGTGTTTTTTCAAGGAGACATAGAAGTGGGAGAGTAAGGCTGATGACAGCATCATCACTGCTGGCAATATTAGTGGAGTACTCGAAGCAGCGCAACATGGCACACAAGTCTCACATGGAGTCCCACTCATTAGTGGTGAAATGTTGATGTTCCACACAGCGACTCACCCGTGCGTGCTGCAGCTGAAACTATTTCCTGCTCGCACAGTCTCTGTTTGGTGGAGTTCCACCTTGTGGGTACGTCGCATATGAGACGGTGAGCAGGAAGGCCGAAGTTATGTAGCAGCGCAGACTGGACGAGCAGCAGCAGGGTGAGAACACCGAAAGCGCGCACACAGACAGCCCTCACTTTCTGGTGTAGGGTCTTCCCCCCAAACATATAAGTTTCTGAACAGCCCTGCTATTGATTCTCCCTGGCTGTGCTGACGTTAGAGGTGCAGGTGTTGTGCTGACGTGATGAGGAAGCGGAGTAGGAGGCAACAGGAGGCACTGAGAAACATCCAGCAATCCTCGGTGGTGGAAGGACATGTGCCAAACTACTGTCCACCTCAGGTCCAGCTGCCACTGGGCAGCGGTGACAGTAGTGGTGGTGTGGCTGCGCCTGCCACCCGCAAGGGGGAGGAAGAAGCCAAGACCACAGCAGAAGTGGAAGCAGGAGGAGCCTCTGATCTTTCATAGTTCTTGAGGTGTCTACTCCACTGAAGCAGCACTGTGGTTAGATGCCGGATCATGCAGGTGGTGCTCAGGTTGAGAACATTTATGCCTCGCTTCAGACTCTGACTGCACAGCTTGCAAACCACCATGTCCTGTCATCAGCACACTGCCTGAAGAACTGCTGAGCCAGGGAATTCCTTTGCGCTTGATTTGCTATGCTATTTCTCTTAGCGCGTTGGGCAGTGGCAGGCGTACTGGCGCAGGACAACCACTCTGCTTTGGCATCCTGCTCCCAGCTTTTGCTGTGCGGCTGGCGCTGCCTGACCCCCTCCTCTTCCTCTGAACTGCAAACGTCACTGTCATTCAATGGATGCCATGTGAGGTCTAGGACCTCATCATGCTCCACATCATCTTCCAGCCACCCCTCCTGGCCAGTCTGCACACTGCAGCAAGCCGCAGAAGTTGACACCCGTGTTTCGTCATTGTCATCAGAAACATGCTACAGTGGTTCTCATCCTCAAACATAAATAGTTGGGCATCAGTGCACTCAATCTCTGTCACTTCTGCGGCAGAGCTAGGTGGATGGCCCACAAAAACACTGCCAGCAGAGTCAACAAAAAGCATAAGTGACTGCTGCATGACTTGGGGCTCAGAATGCTTGGCTGAAGTGCAAGGGGTTGAGATGAAAGATGGATGCCCATTGGCCGCTGGTGCCAACTCTGCGCTTTCAGCAGTGGATCAGTTGGAAGGCTATGTGAAGGAACTGGAAGTACTCTCAGCAATCCAATCTACTACCGCCACTACTTGTTCTGGCCTCACCATTCGTAGAGCAGTATTTGGGCCTACAAAATGACGCAGAATGTCCTGTCACCTGCATGCACCAGAGGAAGGTGTTTCATTTGGGTGCATACCTGGCACAGATCGACCACTTCCTCTCCCTGTAGAAGGAGCTCCACCATCACCAACACCATCACCAACACGACCACGTCCCCTAGTTGATGTTGTCCTCATATATATCCCTATGATGGTGGCAAGTACAGTGTTTTTTTAGCCAAAAAATAGGTAGGTCTCACAGACCCAATTAACCGGCTGAATAACTATTATAGATCCCTGTGACGGTGGCAACAGTCACAGTGTTTTAAACAAATAATAAAAAAATAATAAAAAATAGGTAAGTCACACCAAATCAATTAGATTTTTTCAACTAAAACAATTGGTAGGTCACACCGAACCAATTAACTGGATGAATAACTATTATATATCCCTATGATGGTGGCAAGTAGTGTTTTTTCAACCAAAAATAGGTATTTCTCACAGACCCAATTAACCCGATGAATAACAATTATATATCTATGTGACGTGGTAAGTACAGTGTTTTTTTAATTTAAAAAAATACGTAGGTCTTATCTACCTAATTAACCGCCTAAATAACTATTATATATGCCTGTGTCGGTGGCAATAACTGTGTTTTTTCAACTAAAAAATAGGTAAGTCACCCCAACCCAATTAACCAGCCGAATAACTATTTAATATCCCTGTGAGGGTGACAAGTAAAGGTTTTTTCACCCACAAAATAGGTATATCTCACCCACACAATTAACAGACAGATTATTTATTATATTTCCCTGTCACTTGTGCAAAGGAGTAGGATTACACCAGAGGCATAGCTAGAGGTTCAGCACGGGGGGGGGGGGGGGGGGCGAAACATACTTTAGTGGGCCCCCCACTTAGTGGCTTCCCAAACGCACGTTTCCAACTTCACAGGCACATAGTTGTGGTTATAATATTGTATTAGAAAGATGACTGTATAGACTGCTAGATCATCTATGCTGTTAAGTACAGTACAATAGACTTTCTACATACCCTAGTGTAAATACTATACCATATAATGCAGTAAAATATAGGAGTATTAGGAGTAAAAAACAAGGGGACTCGTATGTTAAAGGAAACCTGTCCCCAGTTTTTACATCACTAAACTAACAGTCCCCTGCCCCCATCAGACCTCAGATCAGCGTATTGTGCCCCCATCAGACCTCAGATCAGTGTGGCCTGGGAGTAAATGTCTGTATGTGGGTAAGTAACTGGCTCAGTGATAGAAAACCGAGGGTGGTTATTAACGACACATATTCAGATTGGGTCACTGTCACTAGTGGGGTACCACAGGGGTCAGTATTGGGCCCTATTCTCTTCAATATATTTATTAATGATCGTGTAGAAAGCTTGCACAGTAAAATATCATTTTTTGCAGATGACACTAAACTGTGTAAAGTAATTAATACAGAAGAGGACAGTACACTGCTACAGATGGATCTAGATAGACTGGAGGATTGGGCAGAGAAGTGGCAGATGAGGTTTAACACTGACAAATGTAAGGTTATGCATATGGGAAGGAATAATGCAAGTCACCAGTACATACTAAATGGTAAAATATTAGGTAACTCTGACATGGAAAAGGACCTAGGAATTTTAGTGAACAGCAAACTAAGCTGTAGAAACCAGTGTCAGACAGCTGCTGCCAAGGCCAATAAGATAATGGGTTGCATCAAAAGAGGCATAGATGCCCGTGATGAGAACATAGTCCTGCCACTTTACAAATCACTAGTCAGACCACACATGGAGTACTGTGTACAGTTCTGGGCTCCTGTGAACAAGGCAGACATAGCAGAGCTGGAGAGGGTTCAGAGGAGGGCAACTAAAGTAATAACTGGAATGGGTGGACTACAGTACCCAGAAAGATTATCAAAATTAGGGTTATTTACTTTAGAAAAAAGACGACTGAGGGGAGATCTAATAACTATGTATAAATATATCAGGGGTCAGTACAGAGATCACTCCCATGATCTATTTATCCCCAGGACTGTGACTGTGACGAGGGGACATCCTCTGTGTCTGGAGGAAAGAAGGTTTGTACACAAACATAGAAGAGGATTCTTTACGGTAAGAGCAGTGAGACTATGGAACTCTCTGCCTGAGGAGGTGGTGATGGTAAGTTCACTAAAAGAGTTCAAGAGGGGCCTGGATGTATTTCTGGAGGGTAATAATATTACAGGTTATAGTTACTAGAGATGGGTTGTTGATCCAGGGAGTAATTCTGATTGCCTGATTGGAGTCGGGAAGGAATTTTCTTCCCTAAAATGGGGAAAATTGGCTTCTACCTCACAGGGTTTTTTGCCTTCCTCTGGATCAACTTGTAGGAAAACAGGCCGAACTGGATGGACAGATGTCTTTTTTCGGCCTTATAAACTATGTTATGTTACTATATTACTATTGTGCCCCTATCAGACCTCAGATCAGCGTATTGTGCCCCCATCAGACCCCAGATCAGCAGAATGTGCCCCCATCAGACCTCAGATCATCAGAATGTGCCCCCATCAGACCTCAGATCAGCAGAATGTGCCCCCATCAGACCTCAGATCAGCAGAATGCTCCCCCATCAGATCTGAGATCAGCGTATTGTGCTCCCATCAGACCTGACATAGGTCATAGTGTGTATGGGCCAGGGAAGAGAGTGGAGCGCCGGACCGGAGGACAGCCGCAGCGCAGGACAGGTAAGAAAGGTTTTTATTTTAACCTCATGTGGCTGGGTGGGCTGACCTGAGGTCTGATGGGGGTCCCTACATACAAGTGAGAGCTTCCATAATGGAAGCACTCACTTGTATTCGCCTGATTGTACTAAGGCCATCCCTGATGGGCCCCCCAGAGGCACTGGGCCCGGAGCCGTCATCCCCCCCTGCCCCCCCGGTAGCTATGCCTCTGGATTACACCGAAAAAAATGCCAACAGGACACCCTCAGACTGAACAGCATGATTAAGTATGGAATTTCTCTCTCACTGGTGCAAAGTAGCTGTATTGCACCAACCAAGATTGCCAACAGATCACCAGCACACTTTTTAAAAATAATAAAATCCTAACACTCTCCCTACCTGCAGCAGTGTCCTGTCCCTACACTAGTTAGAGCAGAATGTTGGCGCACCGTGTGATCTAGCATTTATGCATGCATGATAACATGGTGCACCGGCCAATCATAGCCATTCCAATACTAGACATCACTGTGATGGCTTCCAGGCGCCCACAGCTTAAACGCTAATTGATTGGCTTTGTTGCTGCCTTTTAACAAACTTTATTTAGACTACAAACAACGAACCCGGACACAGACTTTGGTGCCAAAATTCGAGTTTGGGTTTGGTACACGGACACCCAAATGTCCGGCCTCAAATGTGACAGTCCGGGTTCGCTCATCACTACTTGTGAAGGATCCTATAAAAAAATCACCCTTTTAATTGGGAGCAACAGCAGTGCAAAGTAGATGTGGAAATAGTAGGGTAATAAGAGTCACGTGGATGCAGTAATAGCAGCAGAAGGTGGATCAAAGGGTGGGTTCCTGCACCAACAGCCACTGGCGTAACTATAGGGGTCGCAGGGCCCCCCATGCCAGTGGTACTCTACTTTTCCCTTTATAAGATGCAGTGCATCTTATAAAGGGAATACTAGCAAGTGCTTCCATAATGGAAGCGCTCGCTAGTATGCAGGAGGATGGGGAGTGAAGCGCTGGTATAGCCCACTTTCTACTAACCTCATGGAGGTGGGGGCTATGGAGGACTTTGGCTCAGCCTCCGTAGTGGGTAGAATGTAGTGGCCAGAAGGAGGTCTGTGACATCACTGGTCACATGCTCCTTCATGGTCACATGACAAGCCCCGACTGCAGGAGCTTGTGGAAGGAGGAGGGGCTGTGTGTGCCGGCCAGCAGCCCGGTGAGGAAGGACTACACAGGACCTGGACTACACAGAGCTTCATGGTGAGCAGGTGAGGGGCATCATATGGAGATATGAGGGGCAGGTGGAGCACCCAGGGGCAGTGGGGTTCAAGTGGAATGGAATCTGGGGCAATTACAGGGGATTATAGTACAGATCTCAGTGTATTCTGGGGGACATGGGGAGCTTTATGGGGTGTAAATCTGTAAGGGGAGGCATGTGGTGTATTCTGGGGGACATAGGGGAGCTTTATAGGGTGTAAATCTGTGAGGGGGGCATATGGTTCATTCTGGGGGACATGGGGGGGGCTTTAATTAGTGTATATCTGTGAAGGGGCTGAAGGGAGGGGAGTGATGATATTTAGCCTATAGGTAGTGATGAGCAAACTTCTGTTTTCAAGTTTGGCATATAAGGTTCGAGTTATCTAAGAATTCCGTTATGACGGACTATAAATTACGGTCCTTGATAGAGAAATCCATAACGGAATTCTTAGATAACCCGAACCTTGTACGCCAAACTTGAAAACAGAAGTTCGCTCTGCATTACCTATATGCACATGGACGCAAAAAATGGCGGTGTGAGGGCGGTTTAAGTAACAGTCATCAGACGCCCATTTTAATAACCAATTAAAGTCTGAGGCTGGTCACATGGCTGTTTCTTTAACGGCCAAAGAATAGCGACTGTTAGAAAGTAGGACATGTCGTGGCATTAAGTGCTGAAGGAGGTCAGGTGACTGCAGCACGGGCTCGGGAAGAGGTGGGAGCGAGGAGACAGCCAGGACAGGGAGAGGAGCGACACAGGAGAGGTACATTTATTTATTTGTTTTATTGTCTGGTCTGAGGTCTGATAATGGGGGCCAGAAGGGGGGTTCTGATAATGGGGCCAGAAGGGGGGTTCTGATATTGGGGGCCAGAAGGGGGGTTCTGATATTGGGGGCCAGAAGGGGGGTTCTGATATGGGGCCAGAAGGGGTGGTCTGATATGGGGGCCAGAAGGGGTGGTCTGATATGGGGGCCAGAAGGGGGGGGGTCTGATATGGGGCCAGAAGGGGGGGGGTCTGATATGGGGGCCAGAAGGGGGGTCTGATATGGGGGCCAGAAGGGAGGTCTGATATGGGGGCTAGAAGGGGGGGTCTGATATGGGGGCCAGAAGGGGGGTCTGATATGAGGGCCAGAAGGGGGGTCTGATATGGGGGCCAGAAGGGGGGTCTGATTAGGGGCTTGAAGAGTCTGAAGGGGGTCTGATTGGGGGTCTGAAGAGTCTGACTGGGGGGTCTAGAGAGGTCTAATGGGGTCTGGAGGTCTGATTGGGGGTCTTGGGGTCTAATGGGGGTCAGATATGGGGGTTTGGAGGTCTATTGGGGGTCATATATGGTGGTTTTGAGGTCTAATAGGGGTCTTATATGGTGATCTGGAGATGGGGGGGTCTCATCTGGGGTTTGATATGGGGATCTGATCTGAAAGGTAAGGGGATATTGTTTTTCTTTGTGGTACCAGTATTTTCAGGGGGACTGTTTCTGCAGTATAGTATTGGAGGGGAGTTACATATGTGGCGGTGTATTCTGTATGTTCTGTAGGGCAGTATGTAATGTTTTCCAAGTATGTCTTTAAAGGGTTTGTCCCTTTTTTTTTTTTTTTTTTTGTATGGGCGCTGCCTTCTCTGCTCTCTTTACCTGCTCATCCCTGCAAATGATACGGCGAGCAAGTGAACAGAGCAGAGAAAGCAGCTCTCATATGAGCGCTGCCCTCTTTTCAAACAGCTGATTGTCGGGGATGCCGGAATGTTGAGAATTTGGCATGGGGGGGTGCGTTTCAATATTTGCCTCAGGCAGCAGAAAAGCTAGGTGCACCAGTGCTGAGTGAGAAAGGGGGGGGGGGCCCAAGATGAACTGTTGTACCAGGGCCCATGAGTCTTTAGCTACGCCCCTAACAACAGCGACCAGGTGTCCTGATACACAGGATATAGATGATACACTTGCCACTGAGGACAGCTTGTCGTTGCCTTTGGGTAGCCTGGCACAAATGAGCTACTACATGCTGCAGTGCCTATGTAACGACCACCGAGTTGCCTACATTCTAACCGGTGCAGATTACTGGGTGGTCACCCTGCTGGATCCCCACTACAAGTACAAAGTGCCATCCTTACTTCCGTCACGAGAGTGTGAACAGAAGATGCGTGAGTACAAGCGAATGCTGGTAGAGGTGCTACTGATGGCATTCCCACCTGACAGCGGGGGCTCAGTGGAAGCATGAGGCAGAGACGGAGGAGGAGGAAGTCGCCAACGCAGCAGGGGCACCACCAGCACCTCAGAAGGGAGGGTTAGCATGGCCCAAAATATGGAAAAGCTTTGTCTGCACACCACACTATACAGCACCACCATTTGATATGGACCATCTTAGCAGGAGGCAGTGTTTCGACAACATGGTGGAACAGTATGTGACCACTAGAGATGAGCGAGCACTAAAATGCTCGGGTGCTCGTTATTCGAGTCGAATTTTTCCCGATGCTTGGGTGCTCGTTTCGAATAACGAACCCCATTGAAGTCAATGGGAGACTCGAGCATTTTTTGCAGGGGACCAGAGCTCTGCATAGGGAAGGTTGCGTGAAAACCTGGAAACCTCAGAAAATGATGGAAACACCACGGAAATGGACAGGAAACAGCAGGGGCAGCATGCATGGATGCCTCTGAGGCTGCCTAATTGTACCATTATGCCAAATTCTGGGCAACAGTCTGGTGGTGACCCTCAAGACAATTGTGCTGACCCAGACCAAGATGGGCAAGGCACATGCCCATCACATGTTAGTAAAGCACCCAACTAGGTGCAACAAAGGTCCATCACCGCCTGCGGGTGACACCACTGCCCATGCTGGCACTGCTGTCCTATCCCCCGCCCCGCGACGCAGGCACAAGCCTGACACAGCGTGGTGACAGCTAGATTGAGGTAGCAGGTGAACCACCCAAAAATTTACCCTGACACAGCATGGCGGTGAACCCAGAGTGACCAAGTGAGACTGAGGTAGCAGGTGAAGCACTTAAAATTTTACCCTGACACAGAATGGCGGTGAACGTCAGACGCCGCCTGCATGAGATTAGGGATACAACCTCCCCTTCACCTCCACGATCCTCCACACACTACACCAATGTGTCCCAGCGCAGCCTTCAGCTGTCTTTGCATCAGATATTGGAGCGCAAGCGCAAACGCAAATACGATTCCACCCACCCACATGCACAAGCCCTAAACGTCCACATTTTCAAACTGCTGAGCCTGGAGATGCCGCGATATAAACTGGTAGAGACTGAGGCTTTCCGCAACCTGATGGCGGTGGCTGTCCCTCGTTACTTGGTCCCCCACTATTTTTAACCATGTGCCGTCCCAGCCCTACACCAGCACGTGTCAGAGAACATCATCTGTGCCCTGACCAACGCGGTTACTGAGAAGGTCCACCTAACCACGGACACGTGGACAAGTGCTGGCGGGCAGGGACACTATATCTCCCTGACAGCACATTGGGTTAACTTGGTGGAGGCTGGGACCGAGTCTGACCCTGGGGCCGCTCATGTACTGCCCACACCAAGGATTGCGGGCCTACCTTGGTCACGGTTTCTCAGACTTATTATGCCTCTTCCTCCAACCCCTCCTCCTCCTCCTACTCTCAAACACAATCTGTGAACACGGCGCCTTCAGTCGGTAGCTTTATGCGCAGCAGCACTGCCATGGGTAAGCGCCAACAAGCGGCACTAAAACTTCTGAGCTTAGGTGACAAGAGGCACACTGCCCAAGAG
Source organism: Rhinella marina (assembly GCA_900303285.1). NCBI lineage: Eukaryota > Metazoa > Chordata > Amphibia > Anura > Bufonidae > Rhinella > Rhinella marina. The sequence goes on along the minus strand of ONZH01021317.1, from coordinate 98,322 downwards.
CTGTTACAGGGCATCACGGCACAGACCGATCTTTGGCTGGTGCCGCTGAAACACAAACCAGGCATGGTTGTGTGTGACAACGGGCGTAACCTGATGGCGGCTCTGCAACTCGGCAGGCTCACACATGTGCCATTATACACCAATACTATTTCCCAAAGTAACAACAACCCATATAAGCACTGCATATAAAACCTGCCTGGCCCACGTGTTCAATCTTGTGGTTCAGCGGTTCCTCTAGACCTTCCCCAATTTGTCTGATTTGCTCACCAAGGTGCGATGCATCTGGGCGCATTTTCGCAAGTCAACCACAGATGCTGCCACTCTCAAAGCAGTGCAACGGCGCTTACAACTGACTGCTCACCGACTGTTGTGCGACGTGCCCACACAATGGAATTCCACATTACACGTTACCCAGGGTTTACCATCATCGCAGAGCAATTGTAGACTGCCAGATGACAACTTCCACAAGAACTGGTAGTCAGGTTAGTCAGCTTCTTCAAGTGTACAATGAGGAGTGGACGTGGATGTCTGATATCTGTCAGGTGTTAAGGAACTTTGAGGAGTCAACACAGATGGTCAGCGGCGATGCCGCCATTATCATCGTCACCATCCCGATGCTTTGTCTGCTGAAAAAGTCACTGCTCAGCATGAAGTCAGAGGCTTTATGCTTGTCACAGGAGATGGGGGAAGAAGATACGTTGCGAATTCGAGGAGGAGGGGGATGAGGAGGAAGAGGAGGAAGAAAAGGAGACTGTTGGCGAGATTGGTGCCTATGCTCATTGCTTCTTATCTGTTGAGCGTGTATGGGCTAAAGAGGAGGAGTTGGAGGAGGAGGAGGAAATGGAGAGTCAGCCTATTGAGGAGATTATTGCGTGTTGGGACTCTGGCGCACATGGCTGACTTCATGTTAGGCTGCCTTTCCCGTGACCCTCGCGTTAGAAGCATTTTTGACAACACCGATTACTGGGTGTTCACCCTCCTGGACCCCAGGTACAAGCAGAACTTTTCCACTCTCATTCCTGTAGAGGAAAGGAGTATGAGAGTGAATCAATATCAACAGTCCCTAGTGCACAAGCTGAAACTATCCTTCCCATCTGGCACCGCTAGCGGCAGAGGACGTAGTTCTGTGGGTCAACTAGCGGGGGAGAGGAGGGGAGAAGGCAGCTTGTCAAGCACTGGCAGGGGAACACTCTCCAAGGCCTTTGCAAGTTTTATGGCACCCCAGCAAGACTATGTCACCCGTCCCCCAGTAGGTGGGAGCTGTTCAGAAAGATGGTGAGGGAGTACCTAGGTGACCATACCAACATCCTGTGTGATCACTCTGCTCCATACAACTACTGGGTTGCAAAGCTGGACACGTTGCCCGAACTGGCGCTGTACCCCTTGGAGGTGCTGGCCTGCCGCTAGCATGTTGTCAGAGTGGGTCTTCAGTGCAGCTGGTGGCATCATCACTGATAAGCGTACACGCCTGTCAACCGACAGCGCTGACAGGCTGACGATTATTGAAATGAATAAAGCCTGGATTTCACCGGAATGCAAATCTCCACCGGGGGAAAGCAGCTCAACATGAAGATTTTTTATGTATCCTCTCCTCCTCCTCCTCTTCGCACACAAACGCTGAACCAACAGGCAATGTTTCTGAGGGCCAACTGGCGCTCTATACAAACAATGCTTACGGAGGGCCACCTACAGGCCCTCTCTCCAATAAATTTTTTAGTAGCGTCAACTACAGACACTCAAAAACACTTTTACAGGAGGGTCAACTACAGACACTCCAAAAACAATTTTACAGGAGGGTCAACTACAGACTCTCCAAAACAAATTTTTGGGAGGCTCACCTACAGCCATTTGACTGCAATCTCAGTCTGACCAAGGCATTGGTGGTGTCACCGCCATGCTGTGTCAGTGTAAAATTTTATGTGCTTCACCTACTACCTGAGTGTATCTTGGTCACTCTGTTGTCACCGCCATGCTGTGTCAGTGTAAAATTTTATGTGCTTCACCTACTACCTGAGTGTAACTTGGTCACTGTTGTCACCGCCATGCTGTGTCAGTGTAAAATTTTATATGCTTCACCTGTTACCTCAACTAACTTGGTCACTTGTTGCTGTCAACACTAGAGTGCGACTACTATACTGCACACGACAGAATTGTTCACTGCACTGTAGTATATATAACTGAGAGAAAAAAAGGAATTTTTAGACTGCGGCTATTTTACCGCAAACCACTACATTTTTCAATGGACTGTAGTACATATAACTGAGAAAAAAAACCTTGTCTTTAAATGGCGGCTATTTTACCGCAAAACACTCCATTTTTCACTGGACTGTAATACATATAACTGAGAGAAAATACGTATTTTATAGACTGATGCTGCTGTACAGCACACTAGAGAATTGTTCACTGGACTGTAGTACATATCACTGAGAAAAAAACGTAGTCTTTAAATGGCGGCTATTTTACCGCAAAGCACTCCATTTTTCACTGGACTGTAATACATATAACTGAGAGAAAATATGTATTTTATAGACTGATGCTGATGTACAGCACACTAGAGAATTGTTCACTGGACTGTAGTACATATAACTGAGAAAAAAAACGTAGTCTTTAAATGGCGGCTATTAATTTTAAGTTGCCATATGAAATTTAAAGACCCCCCTGATGCACCCCTAGAGTAGAAACTCCAAAAAGTGATTTTAGAAATGATAGGATAAGGTGACACTTTTATTGGTACTATTTTGTGGTACATATGACTTTTGATTGCTCTGTATTACGCTTTTTGTGAGGCAAGGTAAGCAAAAAATGGCTGTTCTGGAACAGTTTTAATTTTTTGTTTTTTTACAGTGTTCCCCTGACAGGTTAGATTATGTGCTAGAGGCAACAATATAAAATATGTCTACTTTTATTTTTCTTTTGTTTCAGTTTTACATAATAAAGGATTTTTGGAAAAAAAAATCATGTTTTTGTGTCTCCTTTTTCTGAAAGCCATATTATTATTTTTTTTTGGGGGGGGGTGATTATCTTATTTAGGGGCTCAGTTTTTGTGGCATGAGGTGACGGTTTGATTAGCACTATTTTGGGGTACATTCTACTTTTGATCATTTGGTATTTGTAACAGCGGCTGCTGTGTGCCGCTGTACCCCTGCTTACCGCTGCCAATCTGGGCGTTGTGTCCAGCGTTGAGCTGCTGCTTGTGCTTTCCATTCACTGCTGCAGTCCTGAGCTCTGGCTGTGTAGTGCTGTTGCACCATGATCCGCTCCAGAGTTTCCGTCCAGCCCTGAATTACATCACTCCTTCTGGGCTGGAGCTGTTAGGTCATGTGCTTGACCAGATGATCATGTTAGGTCATGTGGGTTGGTCACGTGTCCTCATTGACCAACCCTGGACCGATTTAAGTTACTCAGCCCTCTCCCAAGATGCCACACAGTCAAGGTCCTTATCTTGCCTTAGGTTGTGTTGTTCCTGTTTATGCTCCTGTGCTCTGACTCCCGCTTGTGTACCAGACTCCGCTATCCGCCTGATCCTTGCCTGCCTGCATTGACCTTCCCATTGCCGACCCGGATTGGCTTACTCGTTCCTGTGCCGCCTGCCCTTATCCATTGCCTGTCTGACTCCGCCTCTGCCTCATCCTTCGGTCCTGTATTGCCTCTCCTGGTTACGACCCGGCCTGTTGACCATCGATGTACCACTGGTACCTTTGCAAGTATCTCCTGGTGCTCCTGGACCAGCTGCCCCATGTCCCAACCCTCCTCAGGAGGCAGCGACCTGGTGTTTCCCTCAGAAAGTCTATCCCCACCATCAGGGGTATTTGTGAAGATTGAGGGGTTTCACTTAGACAACGCCCTTAGAGGAGGTAGGGCGCGAGGCACAGTGGGTCCACACCTGCTGGTTTGTGACAGTACTCTGAGGCCATGGACTCCGCTGGTCACCCCAAATCTGTTGTACAGGACCTGTTATGTGAATTCAGACATCAGAGTGAACGCCAGGACGTAATGATGCAGTTCATGCAAAATGTTGCTGCTCGTCTGGACGCCATCGCTTCACCAGTTACAGCAGGGTCGCCTGTCGCTGCTACCCCTACAATGTCTGTAACGGCAAATCTGGGCTTGTGTGCCGCTGGGGTGCAACTCCCTCTGCCATCCCACTACAGTGGAGATCCCAAAACCTGACGTGGATTCCTGAACCAGTGCCTGATCCACTTTGAGTTGCATGGGCAGAGGTTTCCCATGGAGCGGTCCAAGGTTGCCTTCATTGTATCCCTGCTGTCGGACCAATTTCCTTGCCTATTTGGGAACATGGAGGTCCAGAGACTACTAATCTGCAGACTTTCCTGGCTACTTTCTGGCTGGTCTTTGAGGAGCCCAGCCGCACGTCCTCCGCAGCGTCAGCTCTGCTGTGTCTAAAACAGGGTTCCTTGCCTGTGGGACAATATGCCATCCAGTTTCGTACCCTGGCTGCTGAACTTGCATGGAACAATAAGGCACAATTGTCGGTGTTCTAGGAGGGCCTTTCTGACCAGATTAAGGATGAATTAGCTGGTTGCAACCATCCGCCTACTCTGAATGACCTGATCACCTTAGCCACAAGGATTGATATGCGTTTAAGGGAACATTTTAAGGAGGTCGCAGCACTAGAAGACCACCTCGTTTGGCTCCATCTTTCCAGAGGCCAGTCCTTCCACTAGTGTCCGCCCCATCTGAAGAGCCCATGCAAATAGAGCGCCTTCGATTGTCTGATCGGGAACGTTTACACCTTAAAGCAGAGAACCTGTGTCTGTATTGTGGAGGCAAGGCTCACTTTGTCCGTAATTGTCCACAGAAGCCGGGAAACGCCAGCAAGTCTAGGATCAGTTGGAGAGATGGTCCTAGACAAGGAAAAGTCCTCTGTTCCGGTGACTCTATCTCTCAAGGGAGTCACACTGTCTGTGTCAGCATTCTTGGATTTTGGGTCAGCCGGTAACTTCATTCAGCAAGCTCTGATCCATCAGTACCAGTTCCCTATGGTCTGTCTTGAACGACCTCTGTCGGTAGCTTCAGTAAATTGACTGCCACTTCCTGAACCTGTGCTTTCTTACTAAGCCCCTTAAGATGCAAATAGGGGTCCTGCACTCTGAGATGATCTCCTTCTATGTGCTGTCCGAGTCTTTGAATCCGATTATCCTTGGCCTACCCTGGCTGCGTCTGCATACTCCAGTTCTGAACTAGCACTCCGGTCAGATTTTGCGTTGGGGATCATCCTGTCAGTCTGCCTGTTTATCTGAGGTCCGACCTGCTTCCTCGCCTACTGTACCTGTTGACCTGCCTGGACTTCCGCAACAATATGCCAGTTATGCGGACATCTTCAGTAAGAAAGAGGCAGAGACCCTGCCTCCTCATCGACCTTACGATTGTCCAATTGACCTGCTGCCTGGTGCCACTCCTCCTCGAGGTCGAGTCTACCCACTCTTACTTCCCGAGACTCAAGCGATGTCTGAATACATCAAAGAAAACCTCGAAAGGGGGTTTATCCGAAAATCTACTTCACCAACCAGATTCTTCTTTGTGCAGAAAAAAGATGGATCCTTACGGTATCGACTATCGAGGTCTGAACAAGATCACAGTCAAGAACTGATACCCTCTACCGCTAATCTCTGAACTTTTTGACAGGATCCGGGGGGCTAAGGTCTTCACCAAATTAGACCTGCGCGGCGCATACAATCTTGTCCGGATTCGAAAAGGCGATGAGTGGAAGTCTGCTTTCAACACTACAAGTACCTCGTCATGCCCTTCGGTCTATATAATGCTCCAGCGGTATTCCAGGAGTTGGTAAACGACGTCTTCCGGGACCTGCTCTATGTTTGCTTGATAGTGTATCTGGACGATATACTGATCTGTCTGTATGTTTAGTTTTGCAGCGGTTGAGAGAGAATCGACTTTATGCCAAGCTTGAGAAATGCATCTTTGAAAAATCCTCTGTACCGTTCCTTGGATACATCATATCAGATGCGCTGTCTCGGTCATTTGACTTCTCTGACCAGCAAGAGGAGCCCCAGTATATAGTCGATCCTGCCCGCTTTATCACAGTGGCTCCTGTCCTGGTAAAAGACATCCCTCCTGGGAAGACTTTTGTGCCATCTGCTAAGAGAAAAAGTGTACTTGCTTGGGGGCACAACTCCAAGCTGGCTGGTCATCTTGGGATCCGGAAAACCACAGAACTTCTGTCTGGCCACTACTGGTGGCCCACATTGTCTAAAGATGTGCGTGATTACGTGTCTGCCTGCACAATATGCGCTCAAAATAACCACCACCAAACCACCCGGGCTGTTGTTACCTCTTCCTGTTCCTGAAGCCCCGTGGCAACACATTGCCATGGACTTTATTACAGATCTGCCCTCTTCTGCCGGATGTACAGTTATCTGGGTGGTAGTGGACCGGTTCTCCAAGGTGACGCACTTCATTCATTTGTCTGGTCTGCCTTCAGCTGCTGAACTTGCTAAATTGTTCGTGAAACACATTCCGCTTGCATGGTTTACCTTGCCATATTGTTTCCGATCGCGGAGTCCAGTTCACTTCTAAGCTCTGGAGAGCCCTGTGCCATTTACTCGAAATAGAGCTGGACTTCTCTTCAGGTTATCACCCACAGACCAACGGACAAGCTGAGTGGGTCAATCAAATATTAGAGAACTATCTTCGGCATTTTGTTTCAGGTCAACACGACAACTGGGTTCAATTGCTTCCATGGGCTGAATTCTCCTATAACAACCACTCTAGTGAATCTACCGGATCCTCTCCATTCTTTGCCGTGTTTGGACAACACCCTCGTACTCCTCTCCCTGTTCCAGCATCTTCTGGGGTTCCAGCTGCGGATTCCTCATTTAGAAACTTCTTGAAGATTTGGCGTGACACCAAGGTCTGCATCAATAAAGCGCTAACTCGCATGAAAATTAATACAGACAAAAGAAGACGGAAATCGCTTCTTGACGGCTACTTCGACTCGTACTCCGGTGTCTGGAGATTCTGCGATGCAGGGGTCCAGCTGTCAGTAACAGCCATGCCCTTGTCACTGATTGCGGCACCATACATAGGGAGGAGGAAGGACCGCAGGCCGAGAAAGCTTGTCCTGGGTCTTTAACCTGTTAAGGTAATTATCCTGTTCTGCACCATAATATTATCATACAATCCACTGTGATTTGGTTTTACACCTGAATATTTTATACATGTTCCTAGAAAAATTGAGTTGAAAGGTTATGGAAGATATTTGTATACTGTTTGTCAGAATAATGTAGTCAGTGAATGGTCGTCTTATTCAGTCACGGTATGCTGGTATAATTTGGTCACTGTGGCAGAATTATGAAGCTACTGTAAAGTGACATTTGATCATAGTATAATAGTATTATTCACTCACTATTCAGTGGCATAATGGCATAATGCTCTATCCTAAAACATCATTAAAAATCTACAGAGACGTGGCACACTTAGCAGGATGTAAAATTTATGCTGCACAGCACGGATCTCTTTATGCTTGACATGAAAAATATCCAAAGCAAAATGGAAGTACAAAGAGATCTCGACCATGAGTAAGACCATGTTTGATGGACTCATGTTGGATTGATTCTGCGTTCATCTTAGGAGGATGTTTTAAAGGCCATTTCATAAATCTTTTATAAGGGTGACATATGTAAGTACTGTATTTATTTGCGTTTTTTTTACTACTGTGAAAAAACCCTCAAATCATGCCTTCACTGCTGTGCCTAAACCATGATATGTCGAAAATATATATGAAGTCTCATTCACAAAAATATATGAGGTCTCCTTCACAAAATTCAGCTCTTACCATTCCTGTATTTTATGCTTATTATATACTCATAGTAGTCAATGGAAGCTGGAACAATATACATCATCTGATTATCATTTGTATTTGTGTGTATATATTTTACTGTACTATATAACTGCACCTATAGGTGGACAAGGCAGAAAATCCAATCGAATATGTAAAACACAGTTAAAAACCTGACACAATCTGTAGCTTAAAGGGGTTATCCAAGTTAACAAAGTCACTGAAACATATACCTGGATAAGTCGGTAGGGAAGTATCTTAAATTTACTGAAAATGGAAAACCTACTTAAAACTTAACTTTTAAATATTAATACAATAAAAATGTTAATGACCCAACAAAACAAATACATATATATATAAGAAGATACACGCTAATGATGGGTACCACTAGTAATTATAACAGGATGTAAGAATAATTTCACACAAGTGGGTACTCAGATACAGTGTTTGGTCAAAAATTGGCAGTCACTGATAGCGGGCCACAGCTTATTGTACATCCAGATTCTCAGTTAAGGAAGAGCACCACTTATGATGAGGCAAACCCAGGGTTAAAGATCATATATATCCTCTGGTTCACTTGGTATCCTCCAGATGCAGCCAGTCTTTCGCTCAAAACCTTTATGTCGTCTGGAATTTCTCCTCCTTAGATGGTGGAAGGAAGAAAAATAAGAGAAGGGGACCATATATGTTATTGGGATACTCTCCCTGATATACTATCTCGATACACTTCTCTGTGGCTGACCCTACGATAAACATTCCCTGCCTAGTGTAATCCCATCAATACCGAAAACATGATCCCAACGCGTTTCCCCTATGTTTAATTTTAGGTTCTTCAGGGGATCCAATAAAAAAAAGCACAATGGCTTCACAAATAAAATGGTAGTAAATGATAGTAGTCGTGGCCAACCAGGCATAATTCACTACTCACTTAAATAGTCCCTGGTTCGCGCTCTTGATGGCTCATCACAGCTGGTTACGCCGCTTCCGAGCTGCTGCGTGCGTTCCAGCGCATGTGCAAAATGGCCTTGCGTTCCATCATCGATATGTAAGATACAACAAGTTTTTTTACCACTAAGGTTACATTATTGTTACTAATTACTCTAGGGGTTGAAGACAGATATTAGTCACAAATAACCTTGATTATTTTAATATATATCCAGGGGCGATATGAATAGTGACAGGCACTATGAAAATGTAATGGGCAAATTATGAGGAATAGGGTGTATATCAGGACCTAATTTGGTGGCTTTCCCATCTCAACAGATTATTTGTGGAGGTGGGTTCTCTGTATGCTTTTGTGTGTAAAGTGCCACCTGACATAGTGATCTGTAAGTCCAAGAAGGAAATGCTCTCAGGACCTATTTCGGACATAAAATGCATCCCAGTAGTGTTTGTATTCAATTCATTCAAGAATTGTACAAACAGGTCACTGGAGCGGTTCCACAGAACGAGGATATCGTCTTAGAAACGGCCCCAGAAAGCAATCTTCTGTTTCCACAAATTTTCCTCTCCAAACACCATCGTGTCCTCCCACCAGCCCAGGAAGAGATTAGCATACGTGGGGGCACTAGGGCTCCCCATCACTGTCCCCCTGAGCTGGTGGAAGAACTTGGAGTCAAAGAGGAAATAGTTGTGATTAAGAAGTCAATCAAACAGAGGATCAGATCACTATGTGCCCTAAATTGCGTACCCCCAGTTCTGAGGAAATATGCAATGGCCTGTAGGTCTTTGTCATGGGGAATATTACTGTAAAGGGCCTCAACGTCAATTGAGGCCAAGAGTACAGTTTCCTCCACCACCAGGCCATCAAGTTTAGTGACGAAATCCATTGTGTCTCGAATGTAGGAGGGAAGAGCAGTGACATAATCCTTGTACCTTGTCAATATAAATTCCCACGTTCTGACTAAGTGAGTCTGTACCCGCCACAATGGGACGTCCCTTGAGGGGATCAAGCGCCTTGTGGACTTTATGTAGTGCATAGAACGTGGGAATCTGGGGATATTTTATACACATGAATCTCATTTCATCACATGATATTAATTCTCATCCAATGCCTTCACCAGGATTTCTTCAAGTTTCTGTTGAAAAACCATAGTTGGATCATGGAGGAGTGTCCTGTAGCAGTTGGTATCACTCAAAATCCTATTGCACATTAGTTTAGTTGTTATGATCCAAAATAACTAAATTCCCGCCTTTATCAGAAGGCTTTCTAATGATAGTAGGGTCTGACTTTAATCCAACCAAAGCTGCTGTCTCCTCTTTACTTAAATTAGAGGTATATATTGATCTCTTATTTTGTAGTTTCTCAAGTTCCTGGGTAACAATCCCCATAAAGAAATCAATATTACTACTATCCATCGGTGGAGGTGACTTTTTACTTTTTGGTTTCAGTTCCGTGAAGGGCCCTTTACTAATTTCTTTCTCCACTTCAGTAAGTAGATCTGTCATTATTCTGGCTACAGGTAATTCATCCACTGGGATACCTAACTTGAGGCTCTCCTCTATATCATTATGTTTGAAAAACTTGTGCCATCTAAGTTTGCGACAGAACAAATTTAAATCTTTTATCCAGGTGAAGGCATTGAATCTTGTTGTTGGCACAAATGATATTCCACTTCTAATAATACATATTGGAATAAATTGATTATTTGTCCTGATGAAGTGTGGGGGGGGGCCTATTTGTCCTGTCTGAGACGGTCCCTCAAATGGTAAGGGGGTCCTGCATCCACTTCCAAAAAAACAGACGATGAACCAGACTGTTTGGGTGATTCTGAGGCGTTCCCAAATCTGTCTGGGATCTCGCCCTGGTCTTGTACTCCCCATCTTCTAGTTTCCATAACTGGATTCCTGCGGCCTCCCCTCCCCATCGTGTTTCCTCTATACTTTGATCTTCCAACAACTAGGGGTCCAGTCGACCTCTCAGTATCTGAGGTCTCTGCATCCAAAGATGACACTTCGGAGTGGGTGGCAGTAGGGGTGGAGACTTGGATAGGCGAATTTTGCAAAAAGAGGCTGAGTGGATATTTTCAACTGAAAACCACTAGTCCTGAAGGCCTTAATGAATCCCTATCATTTACGCTGTTTTTTATAGGGTCATAACATCCCAGTCATCAATACTGATATACCATGTCAGCCTTATTTTTTGTTTCTTTGCTTCTTTGTGAATATTTGAATATATTTTGAATATTGAATATACTTTGAATATGTTGGAAAAAGGTGCATCTGACCAAAATGTCTAACACCGTTTTGATATAATAACATAGTGAAGGAGGGGCATGTTTGGTATAAGAGGGACTGTCCAGTCAATTAGGTCCTGATATACACGCTATTCCTCATAATTTGGACCATTACATTTTCATAGTGCTTGTCACTATAGATATCGCCCCTGGATATATATTAAAATAATCAAGATTATTTGTGACTATAATATCTGTCTTGAACCCCTAGAGTAATTAGTAACAATAATGTAACCTTAGTGGTATAAAAACTTGTTGCATCTTACATATCAATGGTGGAACGCAAGCTGTGCGTGCCAGTGGAACGCACGGCCATTTTGCGCATGCGCAGAGTGAATTGAAGCACACCGCCATTTTGCGCATGCGCAATACACACGCAGCAGCTCGTAAGTGGCGTGAGCGGCTGTGACGCGCCATCAAGAGCACGAACCAGGGGCTACTTAAGTGAGTAGAGAATTATGCCTGGTTGGCCACGATTATTATTATCATTTACACTGGCACTTTATTTGTGAAGCCATCGTGCTTTTTTTTTTATTGGATCCCCTGAAGAACCTAAAATGAAACATAGGGGAAACGTGTTGGGATCATGTTTGCGGTATTGATGGGATTACACTAGGCAGGGAAAGTTTATCGTAGGGTCAGCCACCGAGAAGTGGGGCCTCCCCTTTTGGGGCGATTACTCTGCTTTTAGGCAGGGGATTATAGTATATCAGGGAGAGTATCCCAATAACATACAGGGGCCCTTCTCTTCTTTTTCTTCCTTCCACCATCTAAGGAGGAGAAATTCCAGACGACATAAAGGTTTTGAGCGAAAGATTGGCTGCATCTGGAGGATACCAAGTGAACCAGAGGATATATATGATCTTTAACCCTGGGTTTGCCTCATCATAAGTGGTGCTCTTCCTTAACTGAGAATCTGGATGTGCAATAAGCTGTGGCCCGCTATCAGTGACCAGTGACTGCCAATTTTTGACCAAACACTGTATGTGAGTATCCACGTGTGAAATTATTCTTACATCCTGTTATAATTACTAGTGGTACCCATCATTAGCGTGTATCTTCTTATTTATATGTATTTGTTTTGTTGGGTCATTAATTTTTTTATTGTATTAATGATTAAAAGTTAAGTTTTAAGTAGATTTTCCACTTTTAATGGGTTATTCAAGTTAAATAAAAACTCAGGAAGCAGCTGTAAATGGTCTACAATAATAACAGAAGCGAGACAAACCCTTTAATAAATTCACACAAGACACAATATGAACATTATTATGGCAGGTTTGATCAAAATTATCAATATTCCACATCTGTTTATCTCCGTTATATTTAAATACTGCTTTATACTGTAGATCCTTTTCAAATTATTACAATATATTCACGTCAAAAATATTTTTCCATCCCATATGAACTTACCATTATGGCTAAAACACACTCTCTCAAAATTTAAGCTCACCTGTCCGTGCCATTACTATGCAAAGGCTGTCCATGTACCAAGTGCTACAGAGTTTGCCAATGCCAGTACACGGCAGATGTATGCAACTCAAACACCTACATTTGGGTAAGTTGCCCTGTACAACTGCACAATTCGAATTGTTATGCCAAACGTAAACCCCCAATGGTGTGAATTCTGCCCATCATGAACCACAAAACTTTCTGGACTTTTCAATAGAGGAGACTACTCATGTTAATGAACTCTTATCAATAACTTCCGTATGTTGACACCACCGATTTGATTCAGTCATTGGAGGAGATGGACGTCAGGATAGGTTATCCTTATTTTACTTTTAGGGCTGATATGCTATTTTTGGGATCGTCGCATATGGATACAAATGTAGCAAGTCAAAGCTGACCTCATGTGATAGAGGTTAGGCTGGGTTACACCAGCGTTGTAGTTTCCATAGTTTTGCTCCATTATAGGAGCAGAACAATGGAAATAAGGGAAGAATTTTAAGCCTTTAAAGGGTTATTCTCATTTTAGACAATGGGGGCATATCGCTAGGATATGCCCCCATTGTCTTATAGGTGCGGGTCCCACCGCTGGGACCCGCACCTATATCGAGAACGGAGCCCCCGAAGTGAATGAGGGCGCACTGCGCATGCGCAGCCGCCCTCCATTCATTTCTATGGGGCCGCCTAAAATAGGCGAGCGCTGGCTCGGCTACTTCCGTCAGCTCCCTAGAAATGAATGGGAGCGCACCGCGCATGCACGGCCCGGCTCCCATTCATTTATTCATTTCTATGAGCGACGCAGGGAGCTGCGCCTGGTGGTGGCCGGACCCCCGGAAACCTGGGGTCCTCCAGGTGCAGCGCTCCCCGCTCCGTTCTGGCTATAGGTGCGGGTCCCAGCGGTGGGACCCGCACCTATAAGACAATGGGGGCATATCCTAGCGATATGCCCCCATTGTCTAAGATGAGAATACCCCTTTAAAGCAGTGTATTGGGTTTCTGATTCAGATATTTGATATTTTACTGGACAAAATGGCACAGCAGGCTGCGCTATTTTGTTCTGTATTTTTTACATCTTTGACGGGGTCCACGGATAGGGCCTCCAATGCAGATGTGAATATAGCATTATGATACTGCTATATCTTTACACAGAGAATCCTATTGACATCAAATGTTACTAGAGCTTGTTTTACATCTTGATTTCTTAAGCTGTAGATCATAGGATTTAACATCGGTATTATCACTGTATAGAACACTGACACCATCCAGTCCTGATCCACGGCATAGGCAGAATTTGGTCGTAAGTACATGAAGAAAACTGGGAAGTAGAATAAGGCTACACATGTAAAGTGAGAGACACAGGTGGAGAGTAACTTACTCCTACCTCTAGAAAAACTAATTCTGCATATGGCAAATATAATGTAGGTGTATGATATCATTATACATAAAAAGGAGCCCACTTCAATAGAACCAGCAAAAACATATAAGAAAACTTGGTTAAGAAATGTATCTTTACATGATAGTTTTAAGATGGGATTAATATCACAGTAGAAATGGTTGAGCTGATTTGATCGACAGAATGGGAGACTAAAGGCAGCACATGTATGAATTAATGAATTAATACATCCTGTGGTGTATACTGAGCACATACATTTTATACATGTCACTTTATTCATAATGACTGCATAATACAGCGGTTTACATATAGCTACATATCGATCATAGGCCATCACTGCAAGTATCATCCCTTCTGTGCTCGCCAGGACAATGAAGAAGAACATTTGCATTGCACAACCAGTGATGGAGATCGCTTTATATCCAGAGAAGATGTTGACAATGATGTTGGGTGTTATAGTTGATGAATACAAGATGTCAACAATGGATAAATTCATAAGGAAGAAATACATTGGTGTCTGCAAGCCTGGAGTTACTGTAATTAATAAAACCATCATAAGATTACCCAGAATAGTTACCAGGTAGACTACACAGCAGAGGAGGAAGAGAGGGAGCCGATGGTTTGGGTTGGAAGAAAGACTAGAGAGAATAAATTTAGTCACAAGTGTTTCATTATTCATCGTATTGTAGCGAATTGATATAAAAGATTAATAGTAAATTGAATTGAAATGGGCATTCAATTAATGTACACAAAAGAGCAGCACACAACCTTCAATGCAGATGAAAGCATTGTATATTGGCTTCATTCATTTTATAAAGCATTTGTTTGGACCTCCAGAGATGCACTGTTTGAGAACAGCATTGTGCCATAGGGATTTCATTTTTCTAATTATTCTATAATGTATAATTAATAGTAATACGATTATACAGGTCACCTTTGTTTGCTTGTTGAGTCATAGGTTTAACCCCCTAACTGTTTTGCCAGAGTGGAGCTCCAGCAGTGAGAAAAGTAGCTAACTGGAGGGGGGATGGCTGCTTTAGATGCTGCTACATCCTGAATGGTAGCAGCTAGAAACATGCAACTGATCTTTTTTGAAAGCAGACATTCCAAGCTTTCATACAATACCAAACAGCAATATGTTTAAGAGAAAGATATCACTGATAGAAATCGGGATGCTGTGAATGCAGCTGAAAATGAAAGTAAAAACAGGTTTTACTGGGAATTATTCCCGACTTGATTTCTAACAGTGATTTCTCCTCTGTTGCTTGGAATTTAGCTGCCATTTTGGTCTTGTATGTCAGCTTTCATACAAGACCAGTTGCATGTTTCTAGCTAGGAGATCACCATCTAAAGCAGCCCCTCCAGTTACCTACTTTTCACACCTCCTGAGCTGGACTCGGGCAAAACAGTTAGGTGGTTAATCGCACAATAAATGGGGGTTCATAAAAGTTTTATTGCTTTTTTTGTGGGGGGGGGGCATCAATTCTACAATTTTAGGTATTTTGCTTTGTAATTGTCCCACTTCAGCACAGAGCAAATAATATGTGTATAAATGTCATTCATGTTAACTTCATTCTAAGAGCCACTTTAGTTAGGCTGATACCAAATGTTTTTTTTTCTAACCTGTGAGAACTGAGTAGAATTTGCACATTGTGTAAGAGCTGCCAGTCCATGCATGGTGAGCACTGTAACTGATGTGCCAGAGCTTAAAGGGAACCTGTCATCAACTTTATGGTGACCTCACTGAGGGTAGTATATATTAGTGACAGAAATGCTGATTTCAGTGGTGTGTCACTCAAGAGCTAACCGTAAGTGGTTGCCGAGAACCAGCATCATAATCATTGCAGCCCAGGCCTTGAAAAGAGTCAAATCTACCTGAGAAGAGTCATGGTTATTCATAATCTCCTGCTCTCCCTGTCCATCTGCTGAGGACTATCAGTTCTCTCCTAGAAAGAAAGGGAGAAAACTAGGTAGAAGCCTGTTAATCATCAGCAGGTGGGCAGGGAGAGCAGGAATTCATGAATATCCATGACTCTTCTCAGGTGGCCATGACTCTTTTCCAGGCCCAGTCTGCAAGGATTGTGATGTGGTTCTCGGCAAGCACTTACTTTTCACTTATAAATGACAGACTGCTGAAATCAACTCACCTGTCTCTAGTTTATACTGCCGTTAGTATAGGCACCATAGAGTTGATGACAGGTTCCCTTTAATCTTTCAGTAAATAAGCGTTTTGCTGTTAACTTGACCTTATTATTTTCTGCTACATTGAACCAACAAAGGAACCCTGACTTGCAACTCACAATTCTTGAACATAAAGGCTACCCTGATCCATGACCATGCAGGAGAACCTCAAGACCAGGGTGTGCCCTGAAGGGAAAGAAGGTACTCCTTTCAAATCACTGGATTGCTCAGGAAAGCGCAAGAATAAGTAACAAATACAACCACCATTTTTGCTACTATCACTCCTACTCTGTTCTTCTAGGCACGCTGTACAAATTTGGCTCACTTTTTCTGACATATATTGGGATGGAAGATGAATTAAAACAATAATTATCTTTAATTTATTTTTTTCTTTACCACATTCATTGTGCAGGATAAATGATGGTAACTAGAGATGAGCGAATCGAATCTGATGAAGTGGAATTCAATCCGAATTTCAGGAATTATTTGATTCGCACCGATTTAGAAGTTCCTGACGATTTGTGGTGACGAATCGTTTTTTTTTGTCCACTAAAATGGCGGCTGCACGTGTTTGGACATGGAGAAAGGAACATGAGGGATCACCCACAATGCCATGCATGCAGCCAATCAGCAGCGAGCCAGCCCTGGGATGTCACAGCCCTATAAATACTGTCAGCCATTTTAGATTCTCTCATTCTACAGTCAACTCAGTGGAGGGAGATACGTTTTCAGGCGCTGGGGAAAGTGTCATAAAACCTCATCAAAAGTACGAATTGCTGACTAGAAGTGTAGGGAAAGGATAGGGAGGGAAGTATTGAAGCAGAAAAGAGTTCAATAGGGGTGTTTAGAGACAGTACAGTGAACTTAGTGCAGAGAGAGACGTTTGCAGGTGCTAGGGCAAGTGTTCCAAAACCTCATCAAAAGTACAAATTACTGAATAGAAGTGTAGGGAAAGGATAGGGAGTGATGTATTGAAGCAGAACAGGCTTCTATTGGGGTGTTTAGAGACAGTGTGAGATTTGGAAAAAGTGCAACCACAGGGTAATAGGAAAAATGGTATTATACCTTGGTTTTAGTGACTGGGATGCAAAATTGCCATGCTACAGCTGCTCATGTCAGTTTTATCTCTGTAATTCTGGTTATTGGGGTTTTGTTAACCCTTGTGCGCTGTAGTTACATTTAGTACAGCACTTTTTTGCAGTTTTAATGTTGGGGCTTATTAGCTGTGGTGAAGTGGGACAATGGCAGCCCTTTGTAGCGTGTTTTATTGTTAAAAAAAAGTTTTAGTAGGCGAACAGCGCCAAAGTTCTATATAGTAAAGTGTTGTAGCAGCTATTAGAGTTGCAAAAAAACGTATTATTCGCTCAGTGCTGAAGTGGGACAATTATAGCCTGTTGTAGCGTGTATTATTCTAAAGAAAAAGTTTTAGTAGGCGTACATTGCCAAAGTTCTATATAGTAAAGTGTTGTAGCAATTATTAGTGTTGCAAAAAATTGTATTATTCGCTCAGTGCTGAAGTGGGACAATTATAGCCTGTTGTAGCGTGTATTATTCTAAAGAAAAAGTTTTAGTAGGCGTACATTGCCAAAGTTCTATATAGTACAGTGTTGTAGCAGTTATTAGTGTTGCAAAAAAACGTATTATTCGCTCAGTGCTGAAGTGGGACAATTCTATGTGTATTATTCTAAAAAAAGCTTAATTTGGCCTACAGCGCCAAAGTTCTATATTTTAAAAGCTACTGGCATTTATTACTGTTGCCCAAATAACATAATATTTGCTCTGTGCTGAAGTGGGACAATTACAGCCCATTGTAGCGTGTATAATTCTTAAAAAAATGAGTTTTATTAGGCGTACAGCGCCAAAGTTCGATATAGTAAAGTGTTCTAGCAGCTATTAGTGTTGTCAAAAAAACGTATTATTCGCTCGGTGCTGTAGTGGGACAATTACAGCTCTTTGTAGCGTGTTTTAATTTACTTTTCATTTTATTTATTTGATTGATCAAACAAACAGACTGTCAGGCAGAGAAGTCACAGGCCCTGCACAGGGGAGTGGCAGAGGCCTAAATGTTTCTGGCGCAGGCACAGGTCGCAGCAGAGTAAGGGGGCGTGGCAGCAGGGGTCACATTGAGATGCCAGAGCTCCCAGTGTAATCTAGCGGTCGGGTGTTAACCAGCAACCCAGCGGTTCTTGAATGGTTGACTCGGTCTTCGACTTCGTCCCAAATGACTTCAGAGACCCCAGTCAAGAATCGGTGGGTTCGTCAGACACATCCCTTAGTTGGCATGGCCCGGGAGCAGGCCCTGTGCGCTCACCTGTCCTCAACCTGCCTCTGTCCTTTTCTGTTCCCTCAGCCAGAGAAGTAATGCATGCTGTGGGCTTAGCTCCACTTTACAGCGAGGACGAGCTACTGGAGGAGGGTCAGCAGCTACTGGAGGACAGTCAGCAGCTACTGGGCAGCCAAGATGTGGAGGAGACATCCGCAGCTTCCTCAGTTAGGCAGGCAAGTACTGATGAGGAGAGTGGCGTGGGAGCTAGGGTTGCGCGCGGCCAGGCTCCTGACCCACAGACAGTCGAGGAGGCCATCAGCGACGTGCAGACGCTACTCGATGATGATTAAGCTAATCACACTTGGGAGCCAGGTGAATTAGGGCCTTCATCATCATCAGGAGAAGAGGGTGGCAGCTTGCCCATGAGGCAGCGACGGAGCCAGCAGGTCGCTAGCGTGGCCGGGAGTCAGCAGGGTGAGGTCGGGAGCCAAACGTGCCCGAGGTAGACCACTCGCTTCGCAGGAGCCTACTGGGCTGAAAAGTAGTGTTGCAGCGGTTCAAGGAGGCAGTGGCGGTAGCAACCAGTCAGTGAAGAGTGTTGGGGGTAAATTCACGTACTCGGCGGTGTGGCAGTTTTTTGTTAAGCCGCCGGGTGAGGTGAACCTAGCTGTTTGTAGAATCTGTGGGCAGAAGGTGAAGCGTGGCCAGGGTGCCGCGTCACCATAAAGTGGCCTGGGAGAACCGTGGCTCCAGTGCGGTTGGCCAGCCTGCAGCAGCCACAGCATCTGCAGCATCAACCAGTGACGCTCAACAGATTTCAGGCAGTCAAGGTTCCACCACCTCAGCCGAAAAGAGCTGTCTGTCCTTCCCATCATCTGATGCTCCTGCTCCTCCTCCTACTCCTCGTCAGTCATTCCGTCAGCAATCGATCAGCGAAGCCATTGCCAAGAGGCAGCAGTATGCGTGTACACATCCAACGGCACAGAAGCTGAACGTGCTCCTGGCCAAGTTGCTGGTGCTGCAGTCCCTCCCTTTCCAAGTTGTGGACTCTGAACATTTCAGAGAACTGACGGCTTGTGCCGAGCCAAGGTGGAGAGTTCCAAGCCGTCATTTCTTTGCCAAAGAGGCAGTACCAGCCCTGCACAAATATGTAGAACAGAAGGTGGGCCAGTCCTTAAGCCTGTCAGTGTCTGTGAAAGTTCACTGCAGTGCTGATGTGTGGAGCTCTAATTACGGTCAGGGACAGTATATGTCCTTTATGGCCCACTGGGTAAATGTGGTTCCTGCACAGCCACGCCAGCAACTTGGCCAGGCGATGCCGCTTCCGCCTCCCCGTTCTCATGTTGTCGCTCCAGCGACAATGTCTGCCTCCTCACCCTCCACCGTGTCCTCAACCTCCACTGCAGGGACAATTCACAGTGCCCCACCAGCATACTACGTGTGCAGGGCACGGCGGTGTCACGCGGGTCTACACCTCATTTGCCTGGGCGAACGGAATCACACAGGGGAGGAACTGCTCTACGTCATTAATCAAGAAATCCAATCCTGGCTTTCCCCGCGACAACTCAAAATAGGAACAATGGTGACCGACAATGGGAAGAACATGGTGTCTGCGATGCGTAAAGGAGGGCTGTGCCCTGCATGGCGCACGTGTTCAATCTGGTTGTCAAGTGGTTCATAAAATCTTCTACCCATCTGCAAGACATCCTAAAAATGGCCCAGAAACTTTGTATGCATTTCAGCCACTCCTACACCACCAAGCACACCCTCCTTGAGCTACAGCGGCAGAACGGCGTCCCCCAACATAGGCTGATATGTTTCCACCTGTTGGAATTCTACCCTCCATATGTTGGACCGACTGTACGAACAGGGAAAGGCCATAAACAATTTCTTGATGATCCAAGCGGACAGAGGTACTCCCCTCTGTAACTTCGATGTCAGCCAGTGGCAGCTCATGCGTGACACCTGCTGTTTGCTTGTGGCCTTTGAGGAGGCCACTTTATTTTTCAGTCGCCAGGACTACGGGATGAACAACGTAATTCCACTCATTCATATCCGTGAAAAGATACTGTTAAACCTGTCTGGTCAGAGGACAGGACATGTGGCGACTACATCTCACGGCCACATGAGCCCTGTGGGGGCTGAACCGGAGGAGGACATTGGAGCACAAAGAATGCCTAGAGAAATGGGTAGTTTCCGTACCCAAGTGACAGGAGAGGAGGAGCAAGAGCAGCCAGCGGAGCTACGGGGCGATGAGGAAGAGGAAGCAGAGGACCCAGACACACCGTGGCAGTATGCAGTGGAGATGGAGGCAGGGAGTCCCTCTGGCCCGATGCATTCTCGCTTGCTTGCGTAGTGACAGCCGTATTGTCACCATTTGGCAGAGGGATGACTACTGGCTCTCCACCCTATTAGACCCTCGCTACCGGTCCAAAATGGGGGCCTTTTTTATACCCGCCATCGTCCTTCCTCTCGCAGGTCTGACCAGGGGGGCCATCTGCGCTCATGTTCCACTGCCATGGCTGCTGGGGGGGTAGGGGTGGCAGTAGCAGTACCAGCTCCATCAGCAGCAGCAGCCTGAGTCTACAGTTGATGAGCAGCTTTCTTAACCCGCATAGTGAAGAAACTTCTCACCAGCAGCATCAGCTAGACCTGGAGGAGGACCTGAAACAGCAGTTGGTGGCATACTTGGACATACTTGCCCTCGGTCATTGAAGATCTGCTGGTCTACTGGGCAGCCAAATTAGATTTGTGGCCGTAATTGGCCGAGTTTGCTCTGGAAAAGCTGTCCTGCGTGGCCAGTAGTGTAGCATCAGAGCGGGTGTTTAGTGCGGCGGGGGCCAAAGTTACACCAAGGAGAACTCGCCTGTCCACCCAAAATGTGGTCAGAGTGACCTTTGTCAAGATAAATCAGGCGTGGATCAGCCAGGATTTCCAACCACCTGATGCGTCAGATTAGATCATTCATGCTGTTTTTTGACTGTTTCTTCTGGCTACCTGCCTCACCAAATATTCTGATGCTGCCACCCACCAGATGCCACACATCTGATGCCAAGTGCTCCTTCTTACACCCACCATCGTCAGCGGGTAGTGTTATTGCCACCCACCTCCACACACTGTCATCGTGCCACTCTATAGTCTGCTGATGCTGCTACTGCCTCCATAATGCCGTCGTACCATTCTGTAGTCTGCCCATGCTGCTGTTGCTGCTACTACTACTGCCTCCATAATGTCGCCGTACCATTCTGTAGTCTGCCCATGCTGATGTTGCTGTTGCTGCTACTACTGCCTCCATAATGTCGCCGTACCATTCTGCAGTCTGCCCATGCTGCTGTTGCTGCTACTACTACTGGCTCAATAATGTCGTCGTACCATTCTGTAGTCTGCTCATGCTGCTGTTGCTGCTACTACTACTACCTCCATAATGTCATCGTACCATTCTGTAGTCTGCCCGTGCTGCTGTTCCCGCTACTACTACTGCCTCCATAATGTCGTCGTACCATTCTGTTGCCTATAAATTATACTTACTGACATCTGATATTTGCTCACTGGGCCTGTGACTGCGAAATTACTTACTGGGCCTGTGACTGCGAAACTCTATCTATGTGCCACTGTGTGGCCTCATAATTCTGCACTACTGACATTTGCAATCTTTGCATTGGGCCTGTCTGTGACTGTGAAATTCTCTTGACTGACGTTTTCATTCTGGTCGGGCCACTCTGTCGTTGTGCCACTGTGTAACTTCATAATTCTGCACTACTTTCATTTGCAGTCTTTGCATTGGGCCTGTCTGTGACTGCAAAATTCTACGGACTGACGTTTTCATTCTTGTAAAGTCCTGTCTAAAGCCCACACTGCGGGAAGATGTAAGTGAGGGACATGAAGATGTGGAGTCACTGTGGGTAGAAATAAATGGAGCCAAAAAAATAATAAAATACTAATAGGGGTTTATTATAAACCACCCAATATATCAGAGCCCACAGAAAATCTACTTCTAAATGAAATAGACGAGGCGACAAATCATAATGAGGTTGTTATTATGGGGGACTTCAACTACCCAGATATAGACTGTACATCTCATAAAGGAAACAGGTTCTTGGCAATAACCAAAGACAATTACCTTTCCCAACTGGTTCAGGACCCGACTAGAGGGACGGCCATACTGGACTTAGTATTAACCAATAGACCTGACAGAATAACAGATGTGCAGGTCGGGGGACACCTGGGAAACAGTGACCATAACATAATAACCTTCCAATTGTCATTCAAAAGAGTGTTTCTTCAGGGAGGAACAAAAATACCAAACTTCACAAAAGCTAAATTTAGCCAACTAAGAGAGGCCATAGGTCTAACTAACTGGGACAAAGTCCTGAAAAATACAAAATCCAGCCACAAAATGGGAGATTTTTAAAAGCATCCTAATATCTAATGTGGATAAATAGAGCTGTAAAGAAAGCAATAAATGACAAACAGAAAGCATTTAAATCACTAAAACAGGAGGAGAGCGAGGAAGCATTGAAAAACTATAAGGAAAAAAATAGAATATGTAAAAGACAAATAAAAGCAGCCAAACTGGGGACCGAGAGCTTAATCGCCAAAGAGTAAAGCTAACCCTAAAATGTTCTTCAATTATATAAATACTAAAAAGTATAAACCTGAAGGTGGCGGCCCCTTACAGAGTAATGAGGGGGGGAGTTGCAGAGAGCGATGAGGAGAAAGCGAAGCTACTAAATAACTTTTTCTCCACTGTATTCACTGAGGAAAATAAACTGTCAGATTAAATGCAGAGTATAAAAGTAAATTCCCCTTTAAAAGTGTCCTCTCTGACCCAGGAAGAGGTACAGCAACGTCTTATAAATATTAAAATAGACAAATCACCAGGACAGGAGAATTAAGTAATGTCATCGACAGACCCTTATTTTTGATATTTAAAGACTCTATACTGACGGGGAGTGTTCCACAGGATTGGCGCATAGCAAATGTGATGCCAATATTCAAAAAGGGTCCAAAAACAGAGCCCGGAAACTATAGGCCGGTAAGTTTAACTTCTGTTGTTGGTAAACTGTTTGAAGGTTTTCTGAGAGATGCTATCTTGGAGTACCTCAATGAAAATAAGCAAATAACTCCGTATCAGCATGGCTTCAGGAGGGATCGGTCATGTCAAACCAATTTAATCAGTTTCTATGAGGAGGTAATTTCTAGACTTGACCGCGGCGACTCAATGGATGTCGTATATTTGGACTTCTCCAAAGCGTTTTACACAGTACCACATAAAAGGTTAGTATACAAAATGAGAATGCTTGGCCTGGGAGAAAATGTCTGTATGTGGGTAAGTAACTGGCTCAGTGATAGAAAACAGAGGGTGGTTATTAACGGTAGATACTCAGATTGGGTCACTGTCACTAGTGGGGTACCACAGGGGTCTGTATTGGGTCCTATTCTCTTCAATATATTTATTAATGATCTTGTAGAAGGTTTGCATAGTAAAATTTTATCAATTTTTGCAGATGACACTAAACTGTGTAAAGTAATTAACACAGAGGAGGACAGTGCACTGCTACAGCAGGATCTGGATAGACTGGAGGCTTGGTCAGAAAAGTGGCAGATGAGGTTTAACACTGACAAATGTAAGGTTATGCATATGAGAAGGAATAATGCAAGTCACCAGTACATACTAAATGGTAAAGCACTGGGTAACTCTGACATGGAAAAGGACCGAGGAATTTTAGTGAACAGTAAACTAAGCTGTAGAAGCCAGTGCCAGACAGCTGCTGCCAAGGCCAATAAGATAATGGGTTGCATCAAAAGGGGCATAGATGCCTGTGATGAGAACATAGTCCTGCCACTTTACAAATCACTAGTCAGACCACACATGGAGTACTGTGTACAGTTCTGGGCTCCAGTGAACAAGGCAGACATAGCAGAGCTGGAGAGGGTTCAGAGGAAGGCAACTAAAGTAATAACTGGAATGGGTGGACTACAGTACACAGAAAGATTATCAAAATTAGGGTTATTCACTTTAGAAAAAAGACGACTGAGGGGAGATCTAATAACTATGTATAAATATATCAGGGGTCAGTACAGAGATCTCTCCCATCATCTATTTATCCCAAGGACTGTGACTGTGACGAGGGGACATCCTCTGCGTCTGGAGGAAAGAAGGTTTGTACATAAACATAGAAGAGGATTCTTTACGGTAAGAGGAGTAAGACTATGGAACTCTCTGCCTGAGGAGGTGGTGATAGTAAGTTCACTAAAAGAGTTCAAGAAGGGCCTGGATGTATTTCTGGAGGGTATTACAGGTTATAGTTACTAGAGAGTTGTCGTTGATCCAGGGAGTTATTGAGTTATAGAGGGTTTTTTTTTGCCTTCCTCTGGATCAACTTGTAGGAAAACAGGCTGAACTGGATGGACAGATGTCTTTTTTCGGCCTTACAAACTATGTTACTATGTTACTATGTCAGGCCACTCTGTCGTTGTGCCACTGTATGACTTCATAATTATGCACTACTGCCATTTGCAGTCTTTGCATTGGGCCTGTCTGTGGCTGCAAAATTCTACTGACTGACATTTTCATTCTTGTCGGGCCACTCTGTCATTGTGCCCCTGTGTAACTTCATAATTATGCACTACTGCCATTTGCAGTCTTTGCATTGGGCCTGTCTGTGGCTGCAAAATTCTACTGACTGACGTTTTCATTCTGGTTGGGCCACTATCTCGTTGTGCCACTGTGTGACTTCATAATTCTGCACTACTGTCATTTGCAGTCTTTGCATTGGGCCTCTCTGTGACTGCGAAATTCTACTGACTGACGTTTTCATTCTTCTCGGGCCACTCTCTCGCCGTGCCACTGTGTGACCTCGTAATTCTGCACTACTGTCATTTGCAGTCTTTGCATTGGGCCTGTCTGTGACTGCAAAATTCTACTGACTGACGTTTTCATTATTGTCGGGCCACTCTGTCATTGTGTCACTGTGTAACTTCAGAATTCTGCACTACTGTCATTTGCAGTCTTTGCATTGGGCCTGTCTGTGACTGCAAAATTCTACTGACTGACGTTTTCATTCTTGTCGGGCCACTCTCTCGTTGTGCCACTGTGTGACCTCGTACTTCTGCTACTACTACTGCTGTCACTTCCACACTCTGTTATTGCGCCACTCTGCTGCCACTTGCACACTGTGCAGGTCAAACTTGACAACGGTTGGCACTTGTTCTACATCAATTCCTCGGGCACAGACATTAGTGGTCATGAGAACTTTTCCCTTCCTATCTCTGTCGTCTTGCCACTCTGTCACACCTTCTACAGTCACACGCAGGTCAAAATTAAAAACGGTTGACACTTGGTCTACGCCAATTCCTCGGGCACAGACATTAGTGGCCATGAGAACTTTTTCTTTCCCATCTCTGTCGTTGTACATAATTCTACTACTGCTGCTGCCACTTCCACACTCTGTCGTTGCACCACTCTGTGGCCTCAAAATTCTACTGCTGCTGCCACTTCCACTCTCTGTCATTGTGCCACTCTGTGGCCTCAAAATTCTACTACTGCTGCTGCCACTTCCACACTCTGTCATTGTGCCACTGTGTGGCCTCATAATGCTACAGCTACTGCCACTGCCTCCTATATACTGTCGTCGTGCCACTCTGTGTTCTCCAGATGCTAAAGCTGCTGCCACTGCCATCTCTACACTATCGTCGTGCCACTCTGTGGTCTCCTGATGCTACAGCTGCTGTCACTGCCTCCTCTACACTGTCGTCGTAGCACTCTGTGTTCTCCACAAGCTAAAGCTGCTGTCACTGCCACCTCTACACTATCGTCGTGCCACTCTGTGGTCTCCTGATGCTACAGCTGCTGTCACTGCCTCCTCTACACTGTCGTTGTAGCACTCTGTGTTCTCCACAAGCTAAAGCTGCTGTCACTGCCACCTCTACACTATCGTCGTGCCACTCTGTGGTCTCCTGATGCTACAGCTGCTATCACTGCCTTCTCTACACTGTCATCGTAGCACCCTGTGTTCTCCAGATGCTAAAGCTGCTGTCACTGCCTCCTATACACTGTTGTCGTGCCACTCTGTGGTCTCCTGATGCTGCTGTCACTGCCATCTCCACACTGTCTTGGGGGGGGACTCTGCTTGTTTAAGCGTGTAATAGAACAGGTTCTGTAAGAAATCTATGTGGAATCAGTGAATAGGTGTAAAAGGAGTGCGGTCTTTGGCGCTCTAGTAGGATCTTGGGCCTCTGCACGGTTCTTTATAGTTGGCACTAACATTGACCTGTAAGGCTGAGTTCACACTTTAGTTATTTGGTGAGTTTTGGCCCCATAACTACCCAAATACATAAAGTGTACAGCGATTCTAAGAGCGACACCTGTTATCTGCATGTCATACTGGCTCACAGTATTGTTTCACTACCACAGCAGACTCCCTATGCATGTTACTGCAAGGCACAGTGTTTTATACCACTATACAGGCTCTCTGAAGGCCGGAAGTAGACGTGTGTTAACGCTATTCGCCACAAACTTATTCAGACTGAATCGAACCGTTTCAGAAAATTCGACGATTTTAAAAATTTGTTCATCTCTAATGGTAACTTTACTCTGCAGGTTCGTACAATTAGCAAATTTCTTTGGTTTGCTACATTTCACTGCACGTACATTGGGGGCTGCATTTTGCATATGTGATGCGGGGTGCACGCGGCCTTTGCCCGTATATTGCAGACCTGCTGTTTGCAGGCCGCAATATGGGCACTGTGAATGAGCCCTAACCCTGTGGCAGGGAAACTAGCACATGAACAGTCCAATATGTTATTTATTTAATTTATGTATATAGCGCATATTCTGCATCGCTTTATGGACATTTTCATAAATAACTGTCCCAAGTGGGACTTACAATCTGAATTCAGATATCAATATGTCTTTGGAATATGAGAGAACACCCTCACAAGCACAGAAAGAACATACAAACTCCATACAGATGTTGCCTTGGTCCTATTAACATCCAGCACTACAAGGCACCAGTGCTAACCACTGAGCTAGTCAAGGGAGAATGATATTAGATTGAACTGGTAACATGACCCTCCATCAGTGACCATTCTTGTACTATAGTGTTGGGCTTGAGGTAGGAGAAAGTGCTAATAAACAATTATTATGCATATTAAGCCATTCGATATCTGGACCTGAGACCCAAACCTGTCGAAGTTTGGTTCAACTTCACTGAATTTTTCAAAAAGTTTGACTCAGACTGATTTGGCTCCAATTGCCATGGAAATTAAGTATGTTTGGGTTACTCAGACATGATTTACTATTGCTGTCATTGTGTTCAAGAGCTTGGGGAGGGAAAAAGAAAAAATCTTTGAAAAAAACAAAAGATATAGCATGCATAAAAACACACCACGCCATCACGTGTCATGCTTTTTCATATTCCAAAGCTTCAAAAAATTGTCATAAAAGTGGCATGTTAGGGGGCCAAGCATCCAAATATTATGCCTTGACAAAGTTACAATGTCTTCCCTTACAACATGCACAAGTATTTATCATCAGAAGAAAAAATTGCTCGTGAATGATCTTATAAAAAATCACGCTTGTAATTGGAAGCAGCAGCAACTCACTGTGGATGTGGAAATGGTAGGGTTGTAAGAGTCACGTGGACGCAATAATAGCAGCAAAAGCAGAAACAGCATAGCATGGAACATACAAGACAGTAGGTCAGCTGTCTATGGATAGTAGTAGTAATAGTAGTAGTGGTAGTAGTTGCAGATGTTCAGCATTAATAGTGGTGGCAGTAGGGGATTAGCTGCGAGAAGCAGCAGCTGTATGCTACATGTTGGTAGCCAGAGAACAGTATGATGAAGGCATGTGAAAATCCTGCTCCATCATGTTGAGGAGACTGAACAGGCTACTGCTGCTGTGGCTTCTGCTGCTTCTGGTGGCGGGAAGAGGGTGAATCTGTGGAGGGCAGAGAGGTCCTCCCTTTCAGACAATCTGTTCACAGAAAGCTGCGGCAAGCTGCGTAAACAGTGTTTCCTTGTAATAACATAATTTGTCTTCCCTTATCTAGTGTAAAACACAAGTTGGCAACCTACAATGTAATTATTTCCTACCACGCCCCTCCATCACACCAACTTGAAGTGCCTGCAGATGCACCAATAGAGATTTTGACCTAGTATTTCACATTACTCAGAGATGTAATTGTCCACTAACTTGTGTATTGTAAGACATTGTGTTATGGCAGAAGAAGTGTACCCCGAACTACCCACTCCCATTGTCCCTAACCCAATTGCACAATCTATCCTAAATGGCGGCCCACAAATGGTCAGCAGTTCCTTCCTGCATATGTGCAAGGGAACCAGAAGGAAAAGACAATAAACTTGTGACAGATCGGCAGTCACAAAAACAGGCATATGATGGAAACAGACAAGCTGGGTCAAAAGCAGGAGAGACAAAACCTAATCAAATTAGGAATTGCCAAACAGAGTTAGAATTGTACCAAAGTAAATACCAGGACAGCAGACAGGGAAAATCAGAACTAGACAGATCCGATACAATACCAGGATCCAATCCAGAAAGAAACATTAAAGTCCAAATCATTAGGAAAAGGTCAAGGTCCAAATTAGGAGTCGAGAAGCCAAGAGGTAATAAGTCATAAAAAGGCTAGTGAGACAATCCAGGAAGATAACACCAATCACAAGCAACCTGTGGCCAGCAGGTTGCCTGTTTAAATAGGCACCACTTCCTGCTCAGATGACCCGTCCAGCGTCACATGACTGATAACATCAGCGCACCTCTGATTGGCTGACACTTCCGGAACTTAATGCTGGCGGCGCTGCCTGCTTATGAGCACACCACCGGCAGAATGTGATACACACGCATTATATTTTCGCAAACTTAAAAAAAAAATTAAATTGTGTGGAGATGCACTGATATGGATTTCGGCCTAGTATTTCACGTTATCACTCATAGATGTAATCATCTACTACCCTGTGTATTGTAATACCTATTGTTTCATACTATTTTCCCAAGCTTAAAACAAAACAAAAAAATATCAACTGTGTGGAGGTGCACTGAAATGGATTTTGGCCTAGTATTTCACGTTATCACTCGGGCATATACTTGTCTGCTACCCAGTATATTGTAAGACACACTAATTTGCTACTTTCTCAAACTTCAACCCAAAAAAGAACTGTCTGGAGATGCCCTGACACGGATTTCGGACTAGTAGTTAATATTTTCAATGGGATTTCAAATGCTATCTATCCTCTGGATAGTAATATATATATATATATATATATAAATATATATATATATATATATATATATTCCACCACCCCTTCACACACACACAGACAGACACACAGAAAAACTGCATTTTGTTAAAATGCCAAAAAAAATAAATGTCCTTGCACGTAGCTGTTTTGATGTTCTGCAGCAGCTATTGCTGTGTTATAAGGCAGTAATTGCAGCTAGGCACAGCCAGTCTCAACAAATCATTTCTCACTCCCTGGCTGTCAGCTTTCTCTGCCTTTCTCTATTCTACACAATTTTTTTCTATCCTTTCCCTTCAATGTCTCTTACACTAGAATAGTGTAGTGACTGTAAACTGTCCCAAAGATCATTATCTGTTGGACATTGCAAGACCCATCCACTCTTATTCACAGCCCAACACAGAATGGCATTCAGCAACGGCACCTCCTTG
The DNA here is from genome assembly GCA_900303285.1 of Rhinella marina. Taxonomy (NCBI): domain Eukaryota; kingdom Metazoa; phylum Chordata; class Amphibia; order Anura; family Bufonidae; genus Rhinella; species Rhinella marina. Next base: position 68,294 of record ONZH01021317.1, on the reverse strand, counting down.
CCTACCGCAGCACTGATTGGCTCATCCAGGCTGTCTGTTGACTTGTGAGCCAATCAGGGCAAGCCTCCCCCCACTTACTCTTAGGGTCATGTGAGCATCCTTCTTCTTACTCCCTAGTGCTTATTGCTGCTGACATGTGCAGTATAATGGCGCTGTGCACCGTTTTACTGGATTCATTTGAAACGGATAAGAAAAGGTTCAGGTTCAAATACCAGACCAAATTTTGGAATCCCATCCTGGTCATTTAACGCCTTAGATCGGGGGCTATCTCTGCCTTCTGAACGAAGTCCCCACAGTGAAAAAGCAGGGCTATGACTAACTATTGGGGCCCAGTGCTGTCCTAGTGAGGTACCTGCGAAGCCAAGCCTGAGGCACAGCCTGACAGGCAGCCTGTAATAATCCTGTAAAACTACAATAGCACTCTATTTTACAAGCAATCAAAAGATCACATGTACAAGTACACTAAAGAGACTAAAAACTACAGGGAAAAAAAATATTTTTTTTATTTTATATTAAAAAATAAATACGGTAAGCTAAAAAAATGAATATATTAGTATAGCCATGTCCAAAAATGTCAAAACTATTAAAATATAATAATATTATAGATGAGTCAATTTATTGAAATTACTTTTGTGTCCAATTTGTAACATTTTTGAAAAATAATAATTTTGTGTCTGAATCGACACACGACTAAATGAATTTGTTCCAATTACCCTGAAAATTAGTATTACCCTACCCTTTCCATATCCACACTGTACTGCTACTGCTACTAATTAAAAAGATAAGTTATCAGTAGTAAAATCCTGGAAAAACCCTTTAATCCACCGGCATCAGAGTTTACAGTGATGCCGGTAGATATAGCAGGGTCTCAGCTGTTGGTCACCGCCAGGTCCCTGCTCTGGTCAGGGTGCACAGCTTCAGTGCCACCCAATCAGCACAAGATAATAGTACTTAAATTTGCATGTACTATGTGTATTATGTGTTATGTTTTCTCATATTAGAAAGCTTCCAAAAATTGTCCCTTTTGGGGGGCAGATGTTGTTATGGGGAAAAAAGTGGGTTTTTTTGGGACCAGGTATCTAAAAATTATGCCTCAATGGGGGCAGATGCCTTCCTCTGTTTACATGCACACACGTGTTAATGTGAGAAGATAGAATGGCTCATTCTGCACAAGATTGGCTTGTTCTGATCAAAAATTCTCCATTTAATTAGCAGCAGTAGCAGTACAGTGTGGATATGGAAAGGGTAGGATAATACTGGCATATGGCCGCAATAGTAGCGGCAGAAGTAGCAGTACAGCATGGAACAGACAAGGCAGTATATTTGTGTGGCTATTTAGGGATGGTGGTGGGAATGGTAGTTGAGACTATGTAATTCTAGTGGCAGTAGCGATAATGATAATGGCAGTAGGGGATTAGCAGCTTGGAATACTAGCTATGGGGGTGGTGGCAGCCTCAACAGCAGTCATACAGTATGGAATATGATGGTAGGCAAGCCGACAGCGGCAGCCATACTTTATCGAACATGGAGGTAGGCAGACATTGACAATAGCATGATTACAGAAGCCATATGCTACAGAACATGATGGTAGGCAGGCAAACAAAGACAATGGCATGATGGGGCACCTTCACGAAGGGCAGATTGATTCATCAGCCTCAGCCATAGGAGTGTGAAAATTCTCACGGACCCATTCCTCATTCATTTTGATAGAAGTGATGTTTTGTACACTGACAGAGGAAAACTTGGTCCATTTGGGTGTCACAGCAATCCCTGATTATCTGAAAACCCCTCTCTGAGGTGACAGCAGTGGCTTAACATGAGAGAACAGACACAACATACTGGCCAAGTTCTGACCAGAAGTATGAATATCATACAGCTTAATTACATTTTTCCGTATTGACGAGTTTTGGCAGGTGGCACAGCAGTGGAAAGAACGGTTCCATAGTGTAACAATTAGCTAACTGAACTGGAAGTTGTAGCTTTTGCTACTTGTTGTTGCAGAGACCGCTGTAAAGTGGTGACTAAAATCTTGGTTAAGGTGCAGAAGTGTACCAGATTTTTGGAATAAGATTAAGATACATTTTTTACTCAAGTTGGCCAGAAGACCCAGACAAAACTGGAATTTCTGGCATACTTGCCAGAATGGCAACCTGTATGCTTGTTTGCTTGCTTATGTAATGACAGGCGTATAATGCACATCAAGCAGTCTGATGATTATTGGATATCCATGCCTTTAAACCCTCACTATCAAAGAAAAATGGGGGAATGGTTTTCTCCTGCTGACAGGGATGACAAATTACTTTATTACCAGTGAATACTGTGTACAGAGCTTGCCACAGCTTGCCACCCACATGTCTGAGGCCCCTTTCAGCCCCCTAAGAGTCAACCACCCCCCCACTGTCTCCACTACCACAAAAGGCAAGCACCATGGCAGCCATTTCAATATTATTAACATGATGGAGCAAAGTTTTGAAGTGTTCATTCCTACCTGGACTATGGCCTTTCTCTGGCACAAACTGTGTTCTGGGCACGCATACTGAAAAAGTGGCCTAAATTGGCCCAGTATGATCTCTCTGTTCTGTGTTGCTTAGCCTCCAGTGTCACCTCACAGAGGGTTTTCAGCATGACAAAGGCCATAGTGATAACCAAACGGAAAAAGTTGTCCTCCACCAGTGTACTAAATGTCAAAATAAACAAGGCATGGATCTGAGAAGATTTTCACACTCCTATGGCTTAATCCAATTAATAGATCTAATATAGCTGAGAGTGCCCTATCATGCCACTACTTTTGTCTGTCTGCCTACCATCTGGTTCTTTACTATATGGCTGCTGCCAATGTCATATCACTGCCGCTGTCTGCCTGCCTCCCATCATGTTCTGTACCATATAACTACTGCTGCCACTACCTGGCTACCATTATGTTCTGTACTGTACGGCTGCTGTTGTTGCCAATGCTGACATTGCCACTGCCGCTGTCTGCCTACTTACCATCATATTCCGTATGGCCGCTTTTTCTGCTGCCACCAGTGTTGCAGCTACTACTTCCTACTGCTAGTCCCTCACTGCCACTTTCATTACCCGTACTGCCACAACCAATGCTGCCACTACTGCTACTACTACTACTGCACCTAAACAGCCACACACACATCTACTGCCTTGTCTGTTCCATGATGTGCTGCTACTACTGCTGCTACTATTGCAGCCACATACCACTATAACCCTACCCTTTCAACATCCACGATATACTGCTGCTGAACCCAATTCAAAGGGAGTATTTTTCCAGACTTGTACAGATCAAGCCACTCTTTCTTCTGACATTAACTTGTGTGTGTGCATGTGTTTGCATAAATATGGGCAAGAATCTGCCCCATTAATGCATAATATTTGGACGCTTGATCCCAAAAGCCACAGTTTTTTCCCAAAATACTGTGTGTTTTAACACCATCTGCCCCCAAAAAGAGACAATTTTTTAAAGCTTTCTAATATGAAAAAGCTTAACACCGGCAAAGTGTGTTTTTAAACATGCTATTTGTTAGCATGCATTTACCCATAACTATATATGTCAGTCAGACTAGAGGGTGTTACATACCAATTTTCAGGGCAATTGGAGCATCTTCAATTTCCAGCGAATCAATTCATGTCTGAACAGAACAGAACTTATTGAAAAATGTTCCCAATTAGAGAAGAAATGAATTTCAAGAAGTTCATTCATCTCTGCTTCAATGTGTTCTAACATTAAATTGTATCAGAGCTTTTTTTACATCTTGATTTCTTAAGCTGTAGATCATGGGATTTAACATCGGTATTATCACTGTATAGAACACTAACACCATCCAGTCCTGATCCACGGCATAGGCAGAATTTGGTCGTAAGTACATGAAGAAAGCTGGGAAGTAGAATAAGCCAACACATGTAAAGTGAGAGACACAAGTGGATAAGGACTTAATCCTACTTCTCGAAGACCCTATCTTAAACAAGGCAAGGATAATGTATATGTATGATATTACTATACAGACAAAAGAACCTACTTCTATAGAACCAGCAACAATATATTCAAACATCTCATTAAGATATGTATCTTTACAAGACAGTTTCAATATGGGGTTAAAATCACAGTAAAAATGGTTGATCTGATTAGACCGACAGAACGGTAGACTAAATGCAGCACTTGTGTGAATTAGTGAGTTAAGACATCCTGCAATGTATACTGAGCAAATAAGTCGAAAGGCATGTCACTTTGTTAATAAAGACTATATAATACAGTGGCTTACATATAGCTACATGTCGGTCATAGGCCATCACGGCAAGTAACATTGCTTCAGAGCTCACCAGGTCAATGAAGAAGAACATTTGTATTGCACAACCAGTAATGGAGATTGTCTTCTTGGCAGAGAACAGGTTGGCCATAATGTTGGGTGTTATAGTAGATGAATAAAGGACATCTACAAAGGATAAGTTCATAAGGAAGAAGTACATTGGTGTTTGCAAGCCTGGAGTTACTGTAATTAATACAATGATCATAAGATTACCCAGGATGGTTACCATGTAGACTAACAAGCAGAGAAAAAAGAGAGGGAGCTGAAGGTTTGGGTTGGAGGAGAGACCAGAGAGAACAAATTCTGTCACAAAAGATTCATTCTTCATTCTCATTTCAGTGTCTCTTATCAGTGTAAAAAAATGCATTATATGATAATAATCTTTATTTATATAGTGCCAACATATTCCACAGGGCATTACAATCAGGGGGTTCAAGTACAAACAGAGTCATTTTTAAATCATAGCAGCAAACAGGTCAACAATTAAAAGAAGAGGAATAAGGGACCCTGCTTGCATTTATCTTGTGAATTAACATAAAAATATGTTTTAAGAAACAATAGCTTGACAAATGTAATTCAATGCTTGGTTTATGTAGTGTCTAATATATCACTGTGCTTTTATTTCTAAAGTAGATTCATTTTCATCCTTTTGAGATTTATAGTCACAAACACAAACATTGTCCATAAGGATTTATTTTAATAATGATTGCAAAGGTACTTATTATAATTCTTGGGCTAACATTAAAAAAACAACAATATAGGATTAATGTTTAGAGATGAGCGAGTAGTGTTCGATCGAGCCGGTATTCGATCGAATACTACGCTATTCGGCATACTCGATTTCAATCGAGTATAACGGCGATGGCGCACTTAGAATTCGTTTCCCCTCCCACCTTCCCTGGCGCTCTTTTTCCACCAATCAACATGCAGGGGGGGTATGACAGGCACACTGAGCACGCTGGCAGCGCGAAAACAGCGTCTACATGGATTGGCTGGAAAAACCATGTGACCTCGAATATTAAAAACTCAGCTCTTCCTGCTCGTACGCATATGCTGCGTGAACTTAGTCAGGGACAGAGGCTGGAGAAGGGACAGACAGGTTTTAGCAGTTGGACAGGCAGGAGCGTGATTAAAAGCCCTTATCAGGGCTACTATAGTGCACTACAGTGATAGCTTTACTACAAGATACACTTTACAGAGAACGGCTGCCGTATTCAGGGATAGCTGCTGGAGTAGGGACAGAGAGAGGCATTAGTGGTGTATTAGGTGCTCTGCTACATACCAAACTATATTTGGCACTACTGTTCAGCGTTCTTTTTGGCTGAAAAACCCTGTTATATAACTAGTGTGTATATGCACCATCTGATCTGGCAGTATACGGCTGTGAATTTTATTTTATTTTTTTAAATACAGTTTATTTGGCTCTAGTGTTCTGGGTTCTGTGTGCCTGCAATACCCTTTTTGTATACCAGGTGTAAATACCCACCGTCTGTTAAGTTAGTAAACGGCTGTGTACCTTGAAATATACAATATCTAGGCCATTTAATAGGCCACTGTACTGTGCGTTCTCTTGTTAAATTATCTCACATACCTGGTGTAAATACCCACCGTCTGTTCAGTTACTACACGGCTGTGTACCTTGAAATATACAATATCTAGGCATTTTAATAGGCCACTGTACTGTGCGTTCTCTTGCTAAATTATCTCACATACCTGGTGTAAATACCCACCGTCTGTTCTGTTACTACACGGCTGTGTACCTTGAAATATACAATATCTAGGCATTTTAATAGGCCACTGTACTGTGCGTTCTCTTGCTAAATTATCTCACATACCTGGTGTAAATACCCACCGTCTGTTCTGTTACTACACGGCTGTGTACCTTGAAATATACAATATCTAGGCCATTTAATAGGCCACTGTACTGTGCGTTCTCTTGTTAAATTATCTCACATACCTGGTGTAAATACCCACCGTCTGTTCTGTTACTACACGGCTGTGTACCTTGAAATATACAATATCTAGGCATTTTAATAGGCCACTGTACTGTGCGTTCTCTTGCTAAATTATCTCACATACCTGGTGTAAATACCCACCGTCTGTTCAGTTACTACACGGCTGTGTACCTTGAAATATACAATATCTAGGCATTTTAATAGGCCACTGTACTGTGCGTTCTCTTGCTAAATTATCTCACATACCTGGTGTAAATACCCACCGTCTGTTCTGTTACTACACGGCTGTGTACCTTGAAATATACAATATCTAGGCATTTTAATAGGCCACTGTACTGTGCGTTCTCTTGCTAAATTATCTCACATACCTGGTGTAAATACCCACCGTCTGTTCTGTTACTACACGGCTGTGTACCTTGAAATATACAATATCTAGGCATTTTAATAGGCCACTGTACTGTGCGTTCTCTTGCTAAATTATCTCACATACCTGGTGTAAATACCCACCGTCTGTTCTGTTACTACACGGCTGTGTACCTTGAAATATACAATATCTAGGCATTTTAATAGGCCACTGTACTGTGCGTTCTCTTGCTAAATTATCTCACATACCTGGTGTAAATACCCACCGTCTGTTCTGTTACTACACGGCTGTGTACCTTGAAATATACAATATCTAGGCATTTTAATAGGCCACTGTACTGTGCGTTCTCTTGCTAAATTATCTCACATACCTGGTGTAAATACCCACCGTCTGTTCAGTTACTACACGGCTGTGTACCTTGAAATATACAATATCTAGGCATTTAATAGGCCACTGTACTGTGCGTTCTCTTGCTAAATTATCTCACATACCTGGTGTAAATACCCACCGTCTGTTCTGTTACTACACGGCTGTGTACCTTGAAATATACAATATCTAGGCATTTAATAGGCCACTGTACTGTGCGTTCTCTTGCTAAATTATCTCACATACCTGGTGTAAATACCCACCGTCTGTTCAGTTACTACACGGCTGTGTACCTTGAAATATACAATATCTAGGCATTTTAATAGGCCACTGTACTGTGCGTTCTCTTGCTAAATTATCTCACATACCTGGTGTAAATACCCACCGTCTGTTCAGTTACTACACGGCTGTGTACCTTGAAATATACAATATCTAGGCATTTTAATAGGCCACTGTACTGTGCGTTCTCTTGCTAAATTATCTCACATACCTGGTGTAAATACCCACCGTCTGTTCTGTTACTACACGGCTGTGTACCTTGAAATATACAATATCTAGGCATTTTAATAGGCCACTGTACTGTGCGTTCTCTTGCTAAATTATCTCACATACCTGGTGTAAATACCCACCGTCTGTTCAGTTACTACACGGCTGTGTACCTTGAAATATACAATATCTAGGCATTTTAATAGGCCACTGTACTGTGCGTTCTCTTGCTAAATTATCTCACATACCTGGTGTAAATACCCACCGTCTGTTCTGTTACTACACGGCTGTGTACCTTGAAATATACAATATCTAGGCATTTTAATAGGCCACTGTACTGTGCGTTCTCTTGCTAAATTATCTCACATACCTGGTGTAAATACCCACCGTCTGTTCAGTTACTACACGGCTGTGTACCTTGAAATATACAATATCTAGGCCATTTTAATAGGCCACTGTACTGTGCGTTCTCTTGCTAAATTATCTCACATACCTGGTGTAAATACCCACCGTCTGTTCTGTTACTACACGGCTGTGTACCTTGAAATATACAATATCTAGGCCATTTAATAGGCCACTGTACTGTGCGTTCTCTTGTTAAATTATCTCACATACCTGGTGTAAATACCCACCGTCTGTTCAGTTACTACACGGCTGTGTACCTTGAAATATACAATATCTAGGCATTTTAATAGGCCACTGTACTGTGCGTTCTCTTGCTAAATTATCTCACATACCTGGTGTAAATACCCACCGTCTGTTCAGTTACTACACGGCTGTGTACCTTGAAATATACAATATCTAGGCATTTTAATAGGCCACTGTACTGTGCGTTCTCTTGCTAAATTATCTCACATACCTGGTGTAAATACCCACCGTCTGTTCTGTTACTACACGGCTGTGTACCTTGAAATATACAATATCTAGGCATTTTAATAGGCCACTGTACTGTGCGTTCTCTTGCTAAATTATCTCACATACCTGGTGTAAATACCCACCGTCTGTTCAGTTACTACACGGCTGTGTACCTTGAAATATACAATATCTAGGCCATTTAATAGGCCACTGTACTGTGCGTTCTCTTGTTAAATTATCTCACATACCTGGTGTAAATACCCACCGTCTGTTCAGTTACTACACGGCTGTGTACCTTGAAATATACAATATCTAGGCATTTTAATAGGCCACTGTACTGTGCGTTCTCTTGCTAAATTATCTCACATACCTGGTGTAAATACCCACCGTCTGTTCTGTTACTACACGGCTGTGTACCTTGAAATATACAATATCTAGGCATTTTAATAGGCCACTGTACTGTGCGTTCTCTTGCTAAATTATCTCACATACCTGGTGTAAATACCCACCGTCTGTTCAGTTACTACACGGCTGTGTACCTTGAAATATACAATATCTAGGCATTTTAATAGGCCACTGTACTGTGCGTTCTCTTGCTAAATTATCTCACATACCTGGTGTAAATACCCACCGTCTGTTCAGTTACTACACGGCTGTGTACCTTGAAATATACAATATCTAGGCATTTTAATAGGCCACTGTACTGTGCGTTCTCTTGCTAAATTATTTCACATACCTAATTATATACCCAAATATTGTATTTGCAACAAAAAAAAAATAAAATGCGGAGGGGGGCTAGCGGAATCGGACGTGGACGAGGACGGGGGCGCGGAAATGCTGTTGGGGGCCTTGTTGAAGCCAGTGGGGATACAATGCGTGCTGGTGAGGGTCAGCCAGGATCCCGCTCATCCAGAATCCCTGCCTTTATGGGACAGTTAAGCAGGGGGCGGGTTACACCGCTGTTGAGGCCTGAGCAGGTTGAACAGGTGGTGCAATGGATAGCCGATAGCGCTTCCACACAGTTGTCCACCAGCCAGTCATCCACACAGTCTCACTCTGACCCTCCTTCCTCCACACCTGGCCAACAGAGTCATCCCACCCTTGACCCCTCCCAGGAGCTCTTTTCGGGTCCTTTTTCAGATGTGCCGGAAGAATCCCAGGAGCTAGGAGAGGAATTTGTTTGTAGTGATGCCCAAACCCTTGAGTTTTCGCCATCTCCTGCTGATGTGGACCCTGAGCCAGCATCTGTTATCATGAGCGATGATGATGATGAGACGCAGTTGCCATCAAGGGAGGCTGTTGGAATGTCCAGTGGGCAGGAGGAGGAGCAGAGTGAGGAAGAGGAGGTGGTGGATGACGAAATGACCGACCCCACTTGGCCAGGGGTGATGTCCAGCGGGGAAAGCAGTGGAGAGGTGGTGGTCTGCGCAGCACCGAAAAAGGCAGCAAGAGGCAGAGGGATGTCCAGAGGCAGAGGGATGTCCACAGGCAGAGGGATGTCCACAGGCAGAGGGATGTCCACAGGCAGAGGGATGTCTACAGGCAGAGGGATGTCCAGAGGCAGAGGACAGTCCAGACAGAGTAGTGAGGCCACAGCCAGCACGGCCGAAGCTGTTCCCGGCAGCGGGCAGTCGCGTGAAGCTCCCCCATCGAGGCCTCGTACTTCTGTGGTGTGGAGATTTTTTAATGTTTGTGCGGATGACAAACTGAGCGCGGTTTGCACACTCTGCCACTCAAAACTGAGTAGGGGCTCTGAGAAGAGCAATCTGACCACCTCAGGCATGCGGCGTCACTTGGAAGTCAAGCACTGGGCTGAGTGGGAGAGAGCAAACGCAATACAAACTGCGCCCGGTCCTGCTGCCACTGCCTCTTCCCCTTTGTTGTGTGCTGCCACTGCGGTCCAGACCTCCAGCCAGGACACCTCCACATCTGCCTCTGCCTCGGCTACTTTGGGGCCTTCTCCTTCAGCCTCCCCTTCCCCCGCCTCTTCGCCTGCACCCTCACACTCCTCGTCCCAACAACTGTCCATCTCGCAGGCGTTCGACCGCAGGCGGAAGTACGCCTCGAGTCACCCCCAAGCCCAAGCCTTAAACTGCCACATCTCCAAACTGCTGGCCCTGGAGATGTTGCCGTTTAGGCTTGTGGAGACGCAGGCCTTCCGCGACCTGATGGCGGCTGCCGCACCTCGCTATTCCGTCCCCAGCCGCCACTACTTTTCCCGGAGTGCCGTCCCCGCCCTGCACCAGCACGTGTCGCGTAACATCAGGCGGGCCCTGAGGTACGCAGTCAGCGCAAAGGTCCACTTGACCACCGACTCGTGGACAAGCGCTTGCGGCCAGGGACGCTACATCTCTTTGACGGCACACTGGGTGAATGTAGTGGAAGCGGGGACGGGGTCGCAAACAGAGACGGCCTACCTACCACCCCCGCCCAAGATTGCCAGCATGGGTTCTGATAAACCCCCCTCCTCCTCCTCCTCCTCCTCCTCCTGTGCCTTAACATCTCCCTCAGCCGCTAGCTGGAAGCGTTGCAGCACTGGCGCGGGGAGACGTCAGCAGGCGGTGCTAAAGCTCATCAGCTTGGGCGACAGGAAGCACAGCGCCCCAGAGGTGAGGGACGCCATATTGCAGCAGACGGAGATGTGGCTGTCGCCGCTGCAGCTAGGACCAGGCATGGTCGTGTGCGATAACGGCCGTAACCTGGTGGCGGCTCTGGAGCTTGCCGAACTCAATCACGTACCATGCCTGGCCCACGTTTTTAATCTGGTAGTCCAAAAATTTCTGAAGACTTACCCCAACCTGGCAGAGCTACTGGTGAAAGTGCGGCGCTTGTGCGCTCACTTTCGGAAGTCAACTGTAGCTGCTGCTAGCTTAAAAAAACTCCAGCAACGCCTCCATTTGCCTGAACATCGGCTGTTGTGCGACCTGCCCACTCGCTGGAATTCCACCTATTCCATGTTGGCCAGGGTGTGTGAGCAGCAGAGAGCATTGATGGAGTACCAGATTATGAATCCACGCGTGCCTCCAACTCAGCTCCCTCAGTTTGCCAACCACGAGTGGCCATGGATGGCAGACATATGCGATGTACTGCGTATCTTTGAGGAGTCCACCAAGAAGGTCAGCAGCGAGGACGCTATAGTGAGCGTAACCATCCCGCTCCTAGGCGTCCTTAAAGAATCCCTCATCGCAATAAGGGAGAACGCATTGCACGCAGAGGAGACGGGGGTTGGAGGAGACGCAACGGAGATACACAGTCAGTCCACACTTTTGTCTGCTTCACGGTGGCAGTTGCAGGAGGAGGAGGATGAGGAGGAGGACGACGTGGAGGTGGCTGTGGAAGAGGAGGAGGATGCTGGCGGCGAGGGTAGCAGTCAGGCTGTGTGCGTCCCATTGGTTCAGCGCGGATGGGGCGGAGAGGAGGCGGAAGAGGAAGAGGAGGAAATGGCAAGTGATCCTTCTGGTGGGGGCAGTGAGGTCATGCCTATTCAGAGTCTGGCACACATGGCTGACTTCATGCTGGGCTGCTTTTCCCGGGACACACGTGTTGTCCGGATAGTGGAGGACAAACTGTACTGGGTCTTCGCACTCCTGGACCCCCGGTATAAAGATAACGTCTCCTCTTTTATTCCGGTAGAGGAGAGGACAAATCGATTGCTGGAATACCAGAGGGAACTCGTGCAGAACATGATGGAGATTTTCCCACCCACCATCGCTGGCGGCAGAGAGGAGAGGGTCTCCCAGAGTCCCACAACATCCATCAGGCCCACAGCCACCAGGGGAACACTCTCCAAGGTGTGGGACACGTTCATGGCACCCCCTCGTGCAACTTCCATCACTGCGGGGCCCGCTATCAGCAGGAGGGACAAGTATCGGCGGATGTTGCGGGAGTACCTGGCAGACCGTAACCCTGTCCTCCCCGATCCCTCGGCGTCCTACACTTACTGGGTCTCCAAGTTGGACACGTGGCTGGAACTGTCCCTGTACGCCTTGGAGGTGCTTGCCTGCCCTGCCGCCAGCGTGCTATCAGAAAGGGTGTTCAGCGCAGCCGGGGGCATTATAACCGATAAGCGCAGCCGCCTGTCAACCGACAGTGCGGACAGGCTGACGCTAATCAAAATGAACAGCAAGTGGATTGACCCGGACTTTGCTTCTCCAACCGTGGAAAGCAGCCAAAAGTGAAGTGCCATCTGTATGAAGTGCCATTTCCTCCTCCACCTCCTCCTCCTCCTCCTTAACCGCCGTAGAATTGCTCCGTAAAAAAAAATATATATATATTTATGGCTCTCCTCTTGGGCCTCCACATAATTTTTAAGAGGTCTCACCTCTTGGGCCTCCACATAATTTTTAAGAGGTCTCACCTCTTGGGCCTCCACATAATTTTTAAGAGGTCTCACCTCTTGGGCCTCCACATAATTTTTAAGAGGTCTCACCTCTTGGGCCTGCACAAAATCTTTAAGAGGTCTCACCTCTTGGGCCTCCACATAATTTTTAAGAGGTCTCACCTCTTGGGCCTCCACATAATTTTTAAGAGGTCTCACCTCTTGGGCCTCCACATAATTTTTAAGAGGTCTCACCTCTTGGGCCTGCACAAAATGTTTAAGAGGTCTCACCTCTTGGCCTCCACATAATTTTTAAGAGGTCTCACCTCTTGGGCCTCCACATAATTTTAAGAGGTCTCACCTCTTGGGGCTCTACAAATGTTTAAGAGGTCTCACCTCTTTAGCCTCCACACAATGTTTAAGACGTCTCACCTCTTGGGCCTCCACATAATTTTTAAGAGGTCTCACCTCTTGGGGCTCTACAAAATGTTTAAGAGGTCTCACCTCTTTAGCCTCCACACAATTTTTAAGACGTCTCACCTCTTGGGCCTCCACAAATTTTTAAGAGGTCTCACCTCTTGGGGCCTACAAAATGTTTAAGAGGTCTCACCTCTTTAGGCCTCCACATAATTTTTAAGACGTCTCACCTCTTGGGCCTCCACAAAATTTTTAAGAGGTCTCCAACCTCTTGGCCGCCACATAATTTTTAAGAGGTCTCACCTCTTGGGCCTCCACATAATTTTATCGAGGTCTCACCTTGGGCCTGCACAAAATCTTTAAGAGGTCTCACCTCTTGGGCCTCCACAATTTTAAGAGGTCTCACCTCTTGGGCCTCCACAAATCTTTAAGAGGTCTCACCTCTTGGGCCTCCACAAAATCTTTAAGAGGTCTCACCTCTTGGGCCTCCACAAAATCTTTAAGAGGTCTCACCTCTTGGGCCTCCACAAATCTTTAAGAGGTCTCACCTCTTGGGCCTCCACAAAATCTTTAAGAGGTCTCACCTCTTGGGCCTCCACAAAATCTTTAAGAGGTCTCACCTCTTGGGCCTCCACAAAATCTTTAAGAGGTCTCACCTCTTGGGCCTCCACAAAATCTTTAAGAGGTCTCACCTCTTGGGCCTCCACAAAATCTTTAAGAGGTCTCACCTCTTGGGCCTCCACAAAATCTTTAAGAGGTCTCACCTCTTGGGCCTCCACAAAATCTTTAAGAGGTCTCACCTCTTGGGCCTCCACAAAATCTTTAAGAGGTCTCACCTCTTGGGCCTCCACAAAATCTTTAAGAGGTCTCACCTCTTGGGCCTGCACAAAATCTTTAAGAGGTCTCACCTCTTGGGCCTCCACAAAATCTTTAAGAGGTCTCACCTCTTGGGCCTCCACAAAATCTTTAAGAGGTCTCACCTCTTGGGCCTGCCACAAAATCTTTAAGAGGTCTCACCTCTTGGGCCTCCACAAAATCTTTAAGAGGTCTCACCTCTTGGGCCTCCACAAAATCTTTAAGAGGTCTCACCTCTTGGGCCTCCACAAAATCTTTAAGAGGTCTCACCTCTTGGGCCTCCACAAAATCTTTAAGAGGTCTCACCTCTTGGGCCTCCACAAAATCTTTAAGAGGTCTCACCTCTTGGGCCTCCACAAAATCTTTAAGAGGTCTCACCTCTTGGGCCTCCACAAAATCTTTAAGAGGTCTCACCTCTTGGGCCTCCACAAAATCTTTAAGAGGTCTCACCTCTTGGGCCTCCACAAAATCTTTAAGAGGTCTCACCTCTTGGGCCTCCACAAAATCTTTAAGAGGTCCACCTCTTGGGCCTCCACAAAATCTCTTAAGAGGTCTCACCTCTTGGCCTCCACAAAATCTTTAAGAGGTCTCACCTCTTGGGCCTCCACAAAATCTTTAAGAGGTTCTAACCTCTTGGGCCTCCACATAATTTTAAAGAGGTCTCACCTCTTGGGCCTCCACAAAATCTTTAAGAGTCTCACCTCTTGGCCTGCACAAAATCTTTAAGAGGTCTCACCTCTTGGGCCTCCACAAAATCTTTAAGAGGTCTCACCTCTTGGGCCTCCACAAAATCTTTAAGAGGTCTCACCTCTTGGGCCTCCACATAATTTTTAAGAGGTGTCACCTCTTGGGCCTCCACATAATTTTTAACACGTCTCACCTCTTTAGCCTCCACACAATTTTTAAGACGTCTCACCTCTTGGGCCTCCACAAAATTTTCCATGAGCCTCTGGCCAGCCCACGGCCTCTTCCTGCCTTTTGCGGTCCTACGCATCCCTCAACATCCCCACTGCTTTACCTGCTAGACATGACACTGGGCCAGGTCGGGTCACTGACATCTCTAGCGCCAACAATTTGGGCATTTTAAGGCTTCTGCATGTGTTTGAGTTGTTTTTACATTTTAAAGAAGACATGTCTGACCACATCTCACACACACACACACACAATGACAATTAGGGGTGGGGTCTATTTGCTTTCCCCCTTGCCTATGCCATCTGTGGTTGTCATAGGCAACGTGATTTTAAGGGGTGCAGAATTTTATCTTCTTTTTTGTCTAGTTTGGCTTGGGGTCCATGGCAATGTAGAGGAAAGAAGGTTTCCTTGTATGGTCTCACTTTACAGAGAGGTTAGATTGTGTTTGGAGTGTATTGTTGAGAGGCTGTGATAGTGGCGTAATAGTGCGACTTGGGCACGTTATATGCACCCAGACATGCTTCCCCTGCTGTCCCAGTTGCATTCCAGCAGTGTTGGCATCCTTTTCTGAGGTTCCAGGGTGGACTTGGTGACCTCCAAGTGGTCGAATTGAGATTTCCAAGTGGCGAGCATTTTTTTCCCATAGACTTTAATGGGATTCGATATCCGGTCGAATAGTCGAATTTCGCAGTCTATTCGAATCGAATTTCGAACTTTCGAATATTTCACTACTCGCTCATCTCTATTAATGTTATTGAATTGTACAAAAGCATGTATAAAAAATTTTCATTTTCATACATTCTAGAGGAGTCAAATGGGATGTGTTTTATATAAACTGATAACTGATTCTCCTATTTTTTCATACAACCAGTTATATGACTCTTGGAATAATAGGGTAGGTCATCAGTAAAAATGTCTTGGAGAACCCTTTTAACGTCAGAAGAAGGAGTAGTTTGTTCTGTGCAAGCATCCAAAAATTATGCCTTAATGGAGGATGAATGTCTGCCCCTATTTATACAAGCACAAGTGTTAAAGGAGTTGGCCCATCTCATACAATGGGAGCATTCATTTATATGGGACTTCCAAAAAGAAGGGTGCTCTGGCCTGGCTCTTTCCATCAGCCCCATAAAAGTGAATAGAGTGGTGGCCATGCTTGCAGTTATTTTTATCAGTCCCATAGAAATGAATTGAGGGCAGCTGCGCATGCACGGACCACTCTCCCTAACTTTGTGGGACCTGTTCTAGAGATATCAGTTATTGGGGGTATATCCTAGAGATATGCTTCTAATGTATGAGATGGCCTAAACCCTTTATTTATAAGAAGAATGAGTGGTAGTAAGGTAGTAGTGGCAGCAATAGCAGCATAGCATGTTACAAACAAGGCAATAGATTAATTTATGGCTGTTTAGGGGTAGCAGGGGCAGCTGTGTAGTGGTAACAGTAATGGCAGAAGGGGTAATGGAAGTGCCAGTAGTGGTATTAGCAATAGGCAGTATCAGCTGTAGCAGTTGCGAAATGCAGCAGTCATACGGTATGGAACATGATGGTAGACAGGAAAAAACAACAGTGTCATGATGGTGGCAGCAGTAGCAGCAGCCATACAGTACAGAACATGATGGTCACAAGGAAGATAGCAGCAATGGCTTGAGTGCAGCAGCAATTATACAGTATGAAACACGATGGTAGGTAGTGGCTTGTTAGCAGCAGCAGTAGCTAGGGCAGGTCTAATCATCAGACTCTGCCCAAAGGAGTGTTAAAATCTTCATGGATCTATACCTTCTTCATTTTAACAAAAGTGATGTTTTGTGATGTACACTGCTGGAGAACAACTTTATCTGAGATGACACTGGAGTCTGGGCAATAGAGGACAGAAAGAGCATACTGGGCCAGTTCGGGGCACTGTTCTAGTCTGCCTGCCAAGAAGTCAATGGGGTCAGGGCTCATGGCCACAGTTTTCCCTGATAATAAAGTAATTTAGTCTCCAGTTTTAGCAAGAGGAAAATATTCCCCCCATTTTGTTTTAATGGCAAAAGTCTAAAAGCATGGCTATCTAATAATCATCAAATTGCTTTATGTGGGGGTGGAGCCTAACCGCTGAACAAGACGGAGGCTTGAACTAGAGCTCCTGCTTCACCGACCTGTGCTTCATAGCTTCTACCACCAAGACCCTGCTGAAAATGGTCAAAATTGGGAGAGATAAGCCCCGTGAGACCCCTGGGACTCCTAAACTGAAGAAAAGCCAATCCGAAATGGATAAGATGCCGGTGGATTTTAAGATGTCCAGTCTGCCACTTCTCCCAACACTAGTGCCTTGGGAAACGGTCTCCAAGCAAAAGACTCCTAAAAGCAAAAGGCGTCTGGATTGAGAGACTCTCCTATGCTTGCCAAAACCTTTTGGCATCCTTTTCACATCTAAATATTCCCTCTCCAAATAAGGGTATACTGTTGTCCTTGGGTGTGAGTTTAGTGGTTAGTGCTCCTGTGGCCATGGACTCCTTGTAGGGGGGTCCTGACTACATGGGCACAATACATGAGGGCTGGCAGTCGTGGGGCCCCCTCTGATGTTAGTACTAAGTTCCACTGTTGTTTTACTATTTTGATATTTTAGTTTTCTTTATTCTTATCTTGGTGATAGACGAATCACATCTTTGTAATATTACCCTATAAGGGTTTATTATACATAGAAGCACAGGGGTGAGGATCCGGGTTGGGATGATTCTACACCATCACCCATCCCCCTGTCTCATAAACCCCTGGTTCTCTTCTGAGACCATATTGGGGCTTTTGATCTGGGTGTTGTGGTCTTATGGCACTCACAACACTCTAAAAGTATACTGCACGGTTGTGTTTAGTTTTACTATGTTCTTTAAGTTTTATGTTATTCATTCTCTTTTACAGTTTTGGATAATCTTTATGGTACTGCTTAACAAGTCTAGACATTTTTGAAATGGTGTCCA
Source organism: Rhinella marina (assembly GCA_900303285.1). NCBI lineage: Eukaryota > Metazoa > Chordata > Amphibia > Anura > Bufonidae > Rhinella > Rhinella marina. The sequence goes on along the minus strand of ONZH01021317.1, from coordinate 50,493 downwards.
TCTAGGTAACAACCTTTAATGTTAGAGGTTTCTATACTCCGCAGAAACGTTCCCAGGTCTTGACACTTCTTAAAAAAGGTAAAACTGACATCTGTTTTCTTCAAGAAACCCACATCAAACATGGTTATATTCCTAGAATCTCCAATCCATATTTTTCGCAGTGGTTTCATTGCACATATTCCTCCGCTGCCAGGGGAGTCAGTGTGGCCATTGCAAAAGATATCCCTTTTCAAACCATACTTGTCCAAACTGATACAGAGGGGAGATTTGGGAAGGTGATGGTTTCGTTAGCTGGACTGTACGCCCCGAATACTCGCCAGCATAGCTGGCTTAAGACTACCTTAGCCAAATTTCAAGATTTTGCAGAGGGCATAAGAATAATAGGGGGAAACCTGAATGTTTCCCTGAATCCCCTACTAGACACTTCTTCAGGGACTTCTGCTAAATCTCAGAGGACCCTTGGGGGTATTCAGAAATTGCTCAAAGAGGGTTGTCTGGTAGACTCCTGGAGGGTAATGAATCCCACTACCAAAGATTACACTTTTTTCTCAGCAGTACACAAGTCGTTTCAGAGACTTGATTATATCTGCTTATCTGAATCACAGGTGGATCTTTTACTAAGCTCCAGTATTGGATCAATCACTATCTCTGACCATGCCCCGTCACTACTGTTCTCTCATTTCATTATCTTACCCAAAGAGAATGGAATTGGCGTCTCAATGAGACCCTACTAGATCATGACAAAAATGTAGCTGACATAACAAGTAAACTCGCTCTATATTTCCTGGATAATAAGCCCGCTGATACTTCTCAAACCATAGTCTGGGAAGCCCATAAGGCCTTTATTCGCGGGGAGCTTATTGCCTTAGGTGCCCGAGTAAAAAGAGAGAGGCAGAAGAAGCTTAACTCCTTACTGAGCCAGATCGCTTCAGTTGAATCTATTCAGAAGAGGTCAAAAGCCCAAACAGCTCATGAAGAACTTCTCTCTTTGAGACTTCAATTGAAAGAACTTCTCAATGTGAGAAGTGCTAAAGCTTATCAATATGCAAAATTCCGACAATACATGCATGGGGATAAGGGCAATAGGCTAATGACATACCTTGTCAAGAAAAGAATAGAGGCACAACATATAACAGCTATCAAGTCACACACGGGAGCTTTAGCCACCTCTACCAAAGATATTGTGGACCAATTCTGCTCTTATTATACAACACTTTACAACTTACACACCTCCACTCCTCCAGGAGATCCTCCACTCAATAGTATTGATAGATTTTTGAATAGGCTTAACCTCCCTAAAATATCCTCAGATGACCAGCTTAAGCTTTTAACCCCCATTACGGAGGAAGAAGTTGCGAAAATTATTAAAAGTATGCCCTTGGGAAAGGCCCCAGGCCCTGATGGCCTCCCAGTTGGATACTACAAGAAGTTCTTGCAGCTTCTATCCCCGCAATTGACAGCTTGGTGCCAGGCTCTTATGGGTGGAGAGATCCTTCCGAGGCAGGCGCTAGAAGCTACTATCACAATCATCCCCAAGGAGGGCCAAGACCCTACCGAATGTGGTAATTACAGGGCAATATCATTGCTAAACATAGATGTGAAAGTCTGGGCCAAACTTTTAGCATCACGACTGAGTGCTCTTGTACCTAATGTGGTGAGGCCCGAACAGGCGGGATTTGTAGCTGGCCCAGAGGGGAACTCTCAATCATGTAGGCTTATAAACGCCATCACCTGGGCTAAAAGGAAAAATGTACCACTTGTGCTTATTAGTACAGATGCCGAAAAGGTTTTTGATAGGGTGGATTGGAATTTTATGCAGCGTACCCTATGTAGATTTGGGTTTCCACAAACCTTTTTCCAAGCCATCATGTCACTTTATTACCAACCTAGTGCCCAAGTCCGGGTTAATGGAATTCTGTCAAAACCTTTCCAGAATGGAACGAGACAGGGTTGCCCTTTATCCCCCACCTTATTCATTCTAGTGATGGAAACTCTCTTACAGGCCTTTAGGGATGACTCTCTAATTCAAGGCCTAAAAATAAGATCTGATGAACATAAATGTGCTGCGTTTGCTGACGATCTTCTCTTATTTTACCAATCCAACCGTAGCTTTCCCACGCATACTAGCTCTCTTTGACACATTTGGCACGTTGTCTAAATTTAAAATAAACTACACCAAATCGGTAGCCATGAGTGTCTCCCTCTCGGCCAGAGCAACCAACCAATTAAAGGCTTCTTCCCCTTTTAAATGGAATTCGGACTCACTGCCATATCTAGGCATTACTCTTACTAAAGACCCTGGCAAACTATTTTTGGCGAATCATATATCTTTATTAAAGAAGATTGATCAAAAAGTTAGATCGCTACAGTTACCGTGGGTATCCTGGATGGGTAGGAAAAATCTTCTACAGACCTACATAGTCCCCAAGTTGTTATACATACTTCAGATGATTCCTATTCATCTCCCACGCTCCTTTTTCTCACAGGTCAGGTTTATATTCAGAAAATTCTTGTGGAATGGCAAAAAACCCAGAATAGCTTATGACAGATTAGCTAAGTCCCGCTTGCAAGGCGGTTTTGGTTTGCCTGATATTGGCCTCTATTATCATGCCATCCAATTGAAGAGGTGGCTGAAGTTATGCATACCCCACTACAAAACTATAAATTCAGATATTAAACTTGCCCTCTTGTCCAATAGACAATATTCTAGACTTTGGAACATTGATAATTCATCGGCACCTCCTGAAGGATTGACCAAAGGGATATACTTAGCGATTCACTCATCGCGTCCAGTTTATAATCTGTTTTCTGATCCCCCTGGGAGTCTACCAGCGACCCTAATACCTTATTTGTTGAGACCTGGAACGCCTTCTGCTCCCCCTTGTTGGTCCTTGCTTAGGGAAGACGCTGTTTCTTCTTTACTTCCCAAGATAACATGTAAGGAAGATATTTCTTCTTTCTGTACATCCCTCCTCAGAGGTTGTAATTTCCTGGCTATGCAGGAACTCCGCTGTTCCTGTGAGAGACTAGCGGAGAAATACAAACGGCTCTCTGAACCAACATGGTTTGAAAAGTTAGCAACTACTCAAGCTTTACCGAAACATTCCATCTCCTTAATATACAAAATGTTAAACTCTAAGACTAATGAGGTAACCCCGGCATATATCACATTATGGGAGCAAGATCTACAAACCACCTTTTCTGTGGAGGAGATAACTCAAATACATAAGGCTTCACATGGCTTTTCTAGGTGTATAAAAATACAGGAACATTCTTATAAAACTATGACTCGCTGGTACAATGACCCGCACAAAATGTTCAACATGGGTTTGGCGACATCTGGGCTGTGCAGCTACTCCTCCTTCGTGGTACTTTCTTCATGAGAGTCTCCAACAGATACAGGATGGCCAGAAAAAATCATAAGCTTGTGTTCCTCCACAGTCCCAGCTTCAGAGTGAGCATCTTCTGTAAGATAAATATCAGTGGGATGACATTGTCTATCCCTAATGACACATTTTGTGGTCTCTTTGAAGGGCTTCAGTATATGACAGGCATCTCTGTTGAGCTGCAACTACCTGACCTCAAAACAACACATGTTCTCTGTTGAGGTGGTCTGGTGCATGACAAAATTATTCACAGCTTTATGCTGCTCGCACAGGCACTCTGGATTCTACTAGGTGGAATTCCAGTGAGTTGGAACGTTGTAGAACAAGTGGTGTAATGGCAGACAGTTGTACACGTCCAGGAGGGAGTTTCTTGCCAAATAAGAATGGCTGATATACAAAGACAGTCTCGTGGACATTGCCAGCACCCTCTGCAAGCCACTGTACTTTTTCAAAAAGCATTGCAAGACTAGATTTATCACTGCCACCATGCAGGGAGCATTGCCCATTTGGAATTGGCGGGAAGACAGCTAGTGGGAAGTTTGCTACTTGATACCGTTTAGCAATGATCAATTGTGTAGCTTCTCTTTCCCAGACCAATTAGCTCTCACACAGCATGGCAATGCTTCACTTTACACATATGATAGGGATGAGAGAGTGTGGGAATGACACTTTGCTCTGCTGCCGTTGGGGACAGTAGAATGTCCATGTTGGACCATGATGGAGGATGTAGAGGAGGTAAATAAGTGCCTGGTGTGGGAACCAGGCCAACACAAACGTGGAGGTGTCAATAAGATCTGGTCTTATTGCTGCAGTGCTGCCTCCCTGCTGTTGTGAGAAACATTGACCCAGTAGCCCATGAAAGACATATACTGTCTCTGCCCATAGCAGCTGCCGCACAGTTGTAAGCTGTGTACCGGGGTGGACTCCCCAGGATACATCGAAGTCACGGACAAGGAAGGAAACTCCAACTCAGATTAGCAAAAACAAGATTTTACTAAGTACTTAACGTTTGTTGGAAGGAAATACCCCAAGCGCATATACATACACTCAGCCAGAAACTGAGGCACTTGTGTTACACAGCATGGCGCTCTATCAGTGTGCGCCCAGGCTTCTCCACAGTTTTGCTTATCTGCAAGTTAGAGTAACCCAGCAGCTGTACCTTTTAATACCCTAATCACCGCGAACAATTCTCTGAGTGTGGTACAGGAGCGCCGGCGGTATAACACAAGCGCTTACAAACGTAACCAATCAACACTAAACCTCAGAAAGAGTATAACCAGTTGTTTGACACAGTAAACCCCACCTCTGTAGCAAGGTAGCTTGCAGCCTACAAACCACCTGTTTAATCTTCAGGCTTTTACCCGGTAGCTACTGAATTGGCGCTAATAGCATAATACGGTGTGTGCACGGTTACCCACTGTGTCTGCACAGTCAACGTGGGCCTCAGTTCTTTCACTGACCCGGGTCCGTTGGGTACCTTAACTTTCTGACTGGTAGAGGATCTCATCCGGCAACCACGCAGTCTCACTGATGCTTCCAATTGTCCTCTCAGCAGGGCTCCTGATGGTAGTTCTCCCCTTCTGGTCTATAACACTGCAACAGTCCCTGTTCCAGGTCTCCTTGCAGAGTCTTGCTCCCCTAGGGAATAGTCTCACTTGTAGATCACACTAGAACACTCAGTCAGTAGCTCCTTCTCCTCTGGCTCTCTGCAGCACACTGTCAAGATGGCTGCCACACACTCCTCCTGTCTGAAGCTCCACCTCCGCCGAACAGGGTCTCTTGTCATTGCTCAAGGGAGCTATAGTCTTTCCTGTGGTAAACAGTGACATCTTGTGTAAACAATGAAATGTCAGCTAAAAAGAATTATAATTACAGGAACAGGTGCATTCACAAACTGGAGGCTGTTCCACCACCTTACACGGTGAAAATTACAAGGAGAAGCCCAGATTCATCCTAATACAAGGCAAGGAAGCCTTTTTTGGACAAATAATTTATCCTAGGTATCTTCCAGCAAGGCTGAGCACATGCCTGCAGCTCCCTAAAAGCAACCAAATGCACTAAGTGGTATGGCAATGACTACACTGGCAATATCTTGGCCAGGTGTGAGTTGAAGGGGTTGTCCAGGCTTTTACTACTGATGACCTATCCTCAGGCTTATTTTAATCCTGGAGATTGCATTTTTCTTTCAACATTGTGGATTGTCAGACAGTTTTTGCGGAAACACCCACAGTAAGGCCCCTTTCACATGAGCGAGTTTTCCGCGCGGGTGCAATGCGTGACGTGAACGCATAGTACCCACATTGAATCCTGACCCATTTATTTCAATGGGTCTGTGGATATGAGCATTTTTTTTCATGCATCAGTTCTGTGTTGCGTGAAAAACGCAGCATGTTCTATATTCTGCGTTTTTCACACAGCCCTGGCCCCATAGAAGTGAATGGGGCTTCAGTGAAAAACACATTGCATTCTGAAGCAAGGGCGGATGCAATGTGTTTTCACTGATGGTTGCTAAGAGATATTGTTTGTAAACCTTCAGTTTTTTATCACACGCGTGAAAAACACATCAAAACGCATTGCACCCGCGCAGAAAAAACTGAACGCAATCGCAGACAAAACTGACTGAACTTGCTAGCAAAATGGTGCGAGTTTCCCTGAACGCACCCTGAACACATCCGGACCTAATTTTTCATGCTCGTGTGAAAGAGGTCTAACAGCGGCATCACCCATTATAATTATAATAGAAGCAGATCTAATCTTGACAGTTTTTTTGGAGATCCTAGCCATAACATTGCCTGTGCTCATTATTGCTTCCCTGTCACCACCCTCCTCCTCTAATGTTATCTCCTCCTCAGCACTCCTGATCCAGTTTCCAGGTCCTCATCTTTATAGTCCTCATCCTCTCCACCACTTGATAACTGTGATATGTCATTGTGGGCTCCAATTCTCTATTCTGTATTTGCCCCGCGTGCCACTGTTCATAACTCGTTGTAGAGTTTTGATGCCTCCTGTTAGGGAAAAAGAGGGTGCACCACTAGTATACTGCATTAAAAACAGAGAGGATGTAACTGAAAGTGAAGGAACAGGAACAATGTTGTGACCCCTAGCTCCAAGGCACAGACAGAAGAGGTGACTTTAATGTCATCCTGCTGAGGGGAAGAGTGGTGAATCATTCTGTTATCAAACTCATCTTGTTTGTCCTCAATAATAATGTTCTGCCTTTTGGAAGCCAGGGAGAATTCTGGCCTACAAGTACTAATATTACTGGCCAGATGGCTGGTGCTGCTACTGCTGCTAACCACATTCTGACTCTGGGAGGACGAAGTCAGGGTCTTTCGTTTTGTACTCTTCCGTTTTCCAGAAATTTTCTTATAAGACCTATAAATAATAATTCATAGGTTTGGTACACAGATTAAATGGTACTAGCAAAATTGCAAGTTTTATATAAAAAATTTCCAAATATATCTCCTATTCTCTCCTTATAATGTTCTTATACTACCCATCATAATTTATTAGTGGTTTACTGTATGTCTGCAATTGTTATTTGGTAGAAAGAGCCACAGTACATCTTTCCAAGTTGCAAGTATAAGGCAAAATTGCGTTCTGTGGCTCTACCTGTAACAGGACTTTGCTGAATACTGCCAATGATCAGGCTGCACATGTTACCCTCTGAACCAATCAGGAGAAGCCCTCCGGTCCAATTCCTCACAGTTTCATGTGACCATCCTTCTTAATCCCTCATGGTTTTGCCCGCCAACATGAACAGTAAAATAGCACTGGATGCCTTAGATTCCTTAGCGAATCAGAAAAACATGGACCACACAGGACAGTACAAAATACACACTGGAAACAGCACACAAAAAGACCTTGATGTCTTACAAGGTGGCCACACAGACGGACAGAAGGAAACCCAGGTAAAGTACATAACTCCAGCACTCAACAAGAGCTGGAGAAAAACTAAGGGCTCTTTCACACCACCGTTAGGGATTCCGTTCTACCTTTCCATTATAACATCGTAATAACGGAAAATAACGGAATCCATAGGACGGAAATCAAAATGGACACCTTTAAGAGGCATTCCGTTTTGATCCATCATAATAGAAGCCTATGGGAAAGCATAACGGATCCGTCTGGTTTCTGTTATGCTGGATGGAAAACAAAGTCCTGTCGACAGAACTTTGTTTTCCGTCCAGCATAACGGAAACCAGACGAATCCGTTATGCTTTCCCACACCCAGGCCAAGAGCTTAACCCCACAAAAAACAGACAGGGAACAGAGCAAGCATACAAGGAGCAGTGCACACACAGGCTGCCAAAACTACACATCACCCCTGGCAACCAGCATACACAGCATTAACCGCAGCTATTATGCCAGAGCACAAAAGTGAGCAACATGGAACCCGTGTCACAGTGAACCACACTGAGACCGTGACACCATGACTGCGGCGGTGAATGGGGAAACTCCGGAAGCTGATCACCGCCAAACACAGAGCCCAGGACTGCAGTGGTAAGTAGGGGAACATCATCAGTCAGCAACCACTGCTACAACAAATTTATGTAAAGTTTGAAATTAATTTGGTTCTATTAGCATGCATTCGCACATGCTTAGTTTCGACCATTATCTTCTCTGCTTCCCCATCATGTAACTACTGTATTTCAGTCTAGCTTTTTCAGTGTAGCTTTTATGAATTTTTACTTTTGGGTTCCTTAGCACAAGGTTTAGTTAATTTATTCTGACTCTTAAATTGTAACAAAGGATTTGGAAAAATAATAACCCTGTTCACTTTAAACACATAGGGGGTCATTTATCAAACTGTTGTAAAGTAGAACTGTCTTAGTTGCTCATACCAACCAATCAGATTCCTCCTTTCATTTTCCAAAGGAGCTGTCCAAAATGAAAGGTGGAATCTGATTGGTTGCTATGGGCAACTAAGACAGTTCTACTTTACAACAGTTTGATAAATGACCCCCTATGTGTTTAAAGTGAACAGGGTTATTATTTTTCCAAATCCTTTGTTACAATTTAAGAGTCAGAATAAATTAACTAAACCTTGTGCTAAGACAGTTCTACTTTACACCAGTCTGATAAATTACCCTCATAGATTATAATTTTTTGGATTATGGATTATGTATGGTGTTAAAACATTTATTTTTAAATTGGGGGTTGAGATAGTTTGTAGTTATTAAAAAGGGAATTTAATATTCATAAAAATATTTAGATACTTTCAAATAGTGTCTACATTTAATCACATAAGAAGTGATTTGAAATTTATTATGGCCCCCTCCAGTCCCTTAATTCTAAGTGAAGTGAAGCTACTCAAAATAAGAAAGTCAAATGAAAATGTTCACTTGATAAAGATGCGATTTGGACTTCTATTTATAGAAATGTGAAATATATATCTTATATATGTATTGCATCGGTTTGTACAGTGTATACATTAATTAGTTAAGCTGAAAATTATCAGGGCAGCCACCCTCAAGGGTATACAGAACACATTAAAACTGTGCAGCGTGCACACCCACATAACACTTTAAGATCACTTTGTCAAGGTGACTGAGGTAACATATGTTCTCGTGGAAAATTAACTTAGGGAAAAGAGGCTCTAAAAATTTGTAATTATAAATCATGAACATGTACATAGACAGTGCTAATATCTATGTAACTCAAAGAGAGGCTAAATATTTCCAAGTCTCACATCTGACCAGGTCCATGATGTATTTGGCACTCTGCATTATAATAATTGTAGCTATGGCAGCTGCAGGGGTAGATGAAGGCTACTATAGAACTATGGCTGTGTGAAGATTGTGGTCTCCCACCATGCTTACTGCACAGATATGATAATGATGTAGGTACAGTATATGTGTGATGTGTGAGTTTGTAGATGTATGTACAGTGCGTGTGTGTGAGCATATATGTACAGTGTATTTGAGTATATAGATATATGTACAGTGTATGTGTGAGTATATAGATATATGTAGTGTGTATGTACAGGTAGATATATGTATAGTATACAGTATGGGTGAGTATATAGATATATGTATAGGGTATGTGTGTGAGTATATAGATGTATGTACAATTTGTAAATACAGATATATATATATATATATATATATATATATATATATATATATATATAGTACAGACCAAAAGTTTGGACACACCTTCTCATTCAAAGAGTTTTCTGTATTTTCATAACTATGAAAATTGTAGATTCACACTGAAGGCATCAAAACTATGAATTAACACATGTGGAATTATATACTTAACAAAAAAGTGTGAAACAACTGAAAATATGTCTTACATTCTAGGTTCTTCAAAGTAGCCACCTTTTGCTTTGATTACTGCTCTTGGCATTCTCTTGAAGAGGTAGTCACATGAAATAGTATTCCAACAGTCTTGAAGGAGTTCCCAGAGATGCTTAGCAGTTGTTGGCCCTTTGCCTTCACTCTGCGGTCCAGCTCACCCCAAACCATCTCGATTGGTTTCAGATCTGGTGACTGTGGAGGCCAGGTCATCTGGCTTAGCACCCCATCACTCTCCTTCTTGGTCAAATAGCCCTTACACAGCCTGGAGGTGTGTTTGGGGTCATTGTCCTGTTGATAAATAAACGATGGTCCAACTAAACACAAACCGGATGGAATAGCATGCTGCTGCAAGATGCAGTGGTAGCCATGCTGGTTCGGTATGCCTTCAATTTTGAATAAATCCCAACAGTGTCACCAGCAAAGAACCCCCACACCATCACACCTCCTCCTCCACGGTGGGAACCAGGCATGTAGAGTCCATCCGTTCACCTTTTCTGCATCACACAAAGACACGGTGGTGGGAACCAAAGATCTCAAATTTGGACTCATCAGACCAAAGCACAGATTTCCACTGGTCTAATGTTCATTCCTTGTGTTCTTTAGCCCAAACAAGTCTCTTCTGCTTGTTGCCTGTTCTTAGCAGGGGTTTCCTAGCAGCTATTTTATGATGAAGGCCTGCTGCACACAGTCTCCTCTTAAGAGTTGTTGTAGAGATGTGTCTGCTGCTAGAACTCTGTGTGGCATTGACCTGGTCTCTAATCTGAGCTGCTGTTAACCTGCGATTTCTGAGGCTGGTGACTCGGATGAACTTATCCTCCGCAGCAGAGGTGACTTTTAGTCTTCCTTTCCTGGGGCGGTCCTCATGTCAGCCAGTTTCTTTGTAGCGCTTAATGTTTTTTGCGACTGCACTTGGGGACACTTTCAAAGTTTTCCCAATTTTTCGGACTGTCTGACCTTCATTTCTTAAAGTAATGATGGCCACTCGTTTTTCTTTACTTAGCTGCTTTTTTCTTGCCATGATACAAATTCTCACAGTCTATTCAGTAGGACTATCAGCTGTGTATCCACCTGACTTCTGCCCAACACAACTCATGGTCCCAACACCATTCATAAGGCAAGAAATCCCACTTATTAAACCTGACAGGGCACACCTGTGAAGTGAAAACCATTTCAGGTGACTACCTCTTGAAGCTCATCAAGAGAATGCCAAGAGTGCGCAAAGCAAGAGTGTAATCAAAGCAAAAGGTGGCTACTTTGAAGAACCTAGAATATAAGACATATTTTCAGTTGTTTCACACTTTTTTGTTAAGTATATAATTACACATGTGTTAATTCATAGTTTTGATGCCTTCAGTGTGAATCTACAATTTTCATAGTCATGAAAATACAGAAAACTCTTTGAATGAGAAGGTGTGTCCAAACGTTTGGTCTGTACTGTATATATTATAGAAATATGTACAGTATGCATGAGTATGCAGATATATGTATAGTTTGTGAGTATATAGATATATGTACGGTGTACATGTGAGTATAGATACAGTATCTCACAACAGTACACCCCTCACATTTTTGTAAATATTTTATTATATCTTTTCATGGGACAACACTGAAGATCTGACACTTTAATACAACGTAAAGTAGTCAATGTACAGCTTGTATAACAGTGTAAATCTGGTGTGCCCTCAAAATAACTCCATACACAGCCATTAATGTGTAAACCGCTGGCAACAAAAGTGAGTACACCTCTAAGTGAAAATGACCAAATTGTGCCAAAAGTGTTCATATTTTGTGTGGCGACCATTATTTTCTAGCATTGCCTTAACTCTCTTGGGCATGGAGTTCACTAGAGCTTCACAGGTTGCCACTGGATTCCTCTTCCACTCCTCCATGATGACATCACGGAGCTGATGGATGTTAGAGACCTTGCACTCCTCCACCTTTCAATTGAGGTTGCCCCAAAGATGCTCAATAGGGTTTAGGTCTGGAGATATGCTTGGCCAGTCCAGTACCGTTACCCACCATTTCTTTAGCAAGGTAGTGGTTGTCCTGGAGGTGTGTTTGGAGTTGTTATCATGTTGGAATACTGTCATGTGGCCCAGTTTCCGGAGGGAGGGGATCATATTCTGCTTCAGTATGTCACAATACATAAACTGAACTGTAGCTCCCCACAGCCGGCAGCACTCATGCAGCCCCAAACCATGGCACTCCCACCACCATGCTTGACTTTAGGCAAAACTTGTTTTTGTACTCCTCACCTGGTTGCCCCACACACTTGACACCATCTAGACCAAATAAGTTTACTGTATTTTGGTCTCATCAGACCACAGGACATGGTTCCAAAAATTTATCTCCTTAGTCTTCTTGTCTTTAGCAAATTGTTTGCAGGCTTTCTTGTGCATCATCTTTAGAAGAGGCTTCCTTCTGGGATGACAGCCATGCAAACCAATTTGATCCAGTGTGCAGCATATGGTCTGAGTACTGACAGGCTGACCCCCCACCCCTTTAATCTCTGCCTCAATGCTGTCAGCACTTATACATCTATTTTGAAAAGGCAAACTCTGGATATGATGTTGAGTATGTGCACTCAATTTCTTTGGTCGACCATGGCCAGGCCTGTTCTGAGTGGAGCTTGTCTTGTTAAACCGCAGTATGGTCTTGGCCACCATGCAGCTCAGTTTCAGGGTGTTGGCAATCTTCTTATAGCCTAGGGCATATTTATGTAGAGAAACAATTCTTTGTATTCAGATCTTCAGAGAGTTCTTTGCCATGAGGTGGCATGTTGAACTTCTAGTGACCAGTATGAGAGAGCGTGAGAGTGATAACACCAAATTTAATGCACCTGCTCCCCATTCACATCTGAGACCTTGTAACATTAAGGAGTCACATGACACCAGGGAGGGCTAATTGGGCACAATTTGGCCATTTTCACTTAGATAGAAGATAGAATAAAATATTTAGAAAAATTGAGGGGTGGACTCACTTTTGTGAGATACTGTGTATGTACAGTATATAGGTGAGTATATAGATTATGTATAGTGTGATATAGTGTAATATATGAGATATAGTAACATATTAACATAGTTTGTAAGGCTGAAAAAGATATACATCCATCCAGTTCAGTCTATTATCTTGCAAGTTGATCCAAAGGAAGGCAAAATCCCTTGTGAGAAGTTAATTTTCCTCATTTTAGGGGGAAAAATTGCTTATGACTCTAATCAGGCAATCAGAATAATTCCTTGAACCAACAATCCTTCTCCAGAATTCTAGTACTCTGGTCCCTCAAGTTACAATATTAATTGGTTCTAGGGCAACCATTGTATGTTGAAACCATTGTAAGTTGAGTAATTGGTTCCAAAGCCCAAAAATGTCATCCAAGACAAGAAAAAATGAAGATTTAAGGAAAATAAGCGAATAATTAAGATAGATGAAACAAGTCCTTACATATAACAGTCAGAACAGTAAGGAATAGCTGTTAACTAGCAACTAATAAAGTTATTTTACAAGAGAAGTGGCCTTAATCTGAGTCTGATGCATTGTATGTTGAGTCTAGTTTCAACTTACGATGGCCCAGAAAAGACCATTGTATGTTAAAAATATTGTATCCTGGGCCATAGTATCTTGAGGCATCGCTGTACTTATAACCTGTAATATTATTACACTCCAGAAATATACCAGGCCTCTCTTGAAATCTTTTAGTGGCAGAAAGTTCAATAGTCTCACTGCTCTTACTGTAAAGAATGATCTTCTATGTTTGTGTAGAAACCTTCTTTCTTTTAGACTTTGAAAATGTTATTATTAGTTTTTAGACCCCCCTTTAGTTATTTTTTTTCTAAACTTAATACCCATAATTTGCTACTTTTTCTGGGTATTGTAGTACACCTTCTCCAGTTATTCCTTTAGTTGCCCTCCTATGAACCCTCTCCAGCTCTGCTATGTCTGTCTAGTTTACAGGAGCCCAGAACTGTACACAGTACTCCATGTGTGGTCTGACTAGTGATTTGTAAAGTGGCAGGACTATGTTCTCATCACGTGCATCTATGCCCCTCTTGATGCAACCCATTATCTTATTGGCCTTGGTTTCTACAGTTAAGTTTACTGTCAACTAAAATTCCTAGTTCGTTTTCCATGTCTGTGTTACAAAGCATTTTACCATTTAGTATGTACTGGTGACTTCATTATTCCTTCCCATGTGCATGACCTTACATTTGTCAGTGTTAAACCTCTTCTGCCACTTCTCTACGCAATGTATCCAGACCTATTTGTAGCAGTATACTGTACTTTTTGGTGTTAGTTGCTTTACACCAGTGATGCCCAACCTGTGGCCCTCCAGCTGTTGCAAAACTACAACTTCCAGCATGCCCGTACACCCTACAGCTATCAGTCTACAGCGGGGCAGGGTGGGAGGGCCACAGGTTGAGCATAAAGGTAAAATATATCAACTAAAATTCACTACTAACATGAAGTACAATGTATCATGAGTAGAGATGAGCGAATCTATTCGCCACTTCGTATATTCGTTACGAACCTTTGGTATTTCCTACGCCGAAGCGAACCTTTTCAGATTCGCTTCGTACAAATCTTCTTAAATGTTCTTAAATCTTTGAATGCTAAGGCCCCTTTCACACGAGCGGGAGACTCGCATGTCTCCCGCAACGGATCTACAGGGCTGGACTCCGCACTGACAGGGATCGCATAGCATTATATGCGATCCCTGTCCGTGCCGAGTCCAGCCCTGTAGATGCGTTGCGGGAGACATGCGAGTCTCCCGCTCGTGTGAAAGGGGCCTAACACTACGCATCTAATAATTTGTACGTTAATGCTACGCATCTGATAATTTTTACGCTAATACTTCAGCTCTCCAGAACTAAATGCGGATGAACGGGATGCCATGTTCAAACCCTGCTCTGAGGACTATACGCCGCGGCCTAGCGTTGTGCGTGCGTATGGCGGAATCATACGTATTCTGTTAAGTAGCGTACCTTTAACAACTGTATGTTCGTTATTTGTGCGGGAATGTTCACAGTGTATGGGTACGCTCATGCGTACGTATTCAGTTAAGTAGTGTACTTTTAACAACGCTTAGACTGTATGTTTGCTATTTGTGAGGGAATGTTTGCAGAACACGACCAGAATAACGAATATTTTTTAATGTTCGAAGCTTCAAGAATATAGAAGCAAAGCAACTTGGACTGAATAAATTCTTATCCAAAGAGAATCTTTTTAAAAATTTGTTGAATATTCGCTTATCTCTAATCATGAGAAAACAGTCTAAAGGCCCTTTTACACGAGCCGATTATCGTTCAAATAATCGTTAAAACGTTCGAATTTGCACGATTATTGTTGTGTATAAACACGGTTAACGATTTAACGACGAACGAGATTTCGTTCGCCTCTCGTTGATCGCATCTTTTGTCCTGCCAATAAATTAATCGTTAATCGTTCGAAAATCTTCCAGTTTAAACGAAAATCGTTTAGTCGTTGGCAGATGGTAATGGCAAGGAGCAAGGAACGATCGTAATAACGATTATAAAACGACCGAAAGTACGAAGATTGTGAACGACTTCTCTTTCAATGTAAACGGTATTTACATTGCATCGTTCGATCGTTCATCGTTCGTTAATATACGATCGCTAATACGATTTATCTTTCCGTGTAAAAGGACGTTTAGAATTGCTTGGGTCAGTAAAAGTGTTCCGGAGTTATTACCACATAAAGTAACACACTGTTGCTTGAAGGGGTTAATACAATAAGGATCCATAAAAGAAGCGCATTAATCAGGCACCTACAAGGTGACAGCACAGTATACATTTTTAACACATATATAGATGAACTATAATACACAACCTCTGTGCCAGTGCTTGCTAATGTGCAGTATATGGTTGTGGTGTATAAGAGATTTGCATACCTCAATATGTTATTTTTACATTGTTTCTATGTGTAAACCTCTGCTGGGATGTGTGCTTTAGGTCCACATATTTGGTTTTATGCATTTTTTTTAAATAATTCATGTTTGTCACAAAGTAACAGTCAAGTAAGGCAACTGCAACCACCAGGTTGTCTGCTTTCAGGAAATCCTGTAATCCCTGTATTCTATAAATTGCTACTTTTTAAAGGGAGTCTTTCACCTGTTTTTCACCAGTATAACTAAGAGCACTGCCCCACAGAAGATTGCAGACACATCCCAGACACACCTGTGTCCAAGATATACTGTATGCATGTAAATTTAGGCCCAAGTGGTATGTATAAATTCTCTACATGTTGAATAATTATTTTTAAGAGGTGTGGTACATATACTGTCTGCTTGGGTCATGCATTTACTCACTAGTAACTTATTTTGCAATTTATATTTTAAAAAAGATACAATATGATGCAAACTTTCATGAAGGCGCCAATCAGTATTAAGTGCTGAGTAGCATTTTGACAATGTGCTGGGTGTCTACTTTCATTAAATGTATGAGTATGGTTAGTATGATTTTTTTAGCTTTTCTAATTCAGATTTTATTTCTACATGTCAAAACTGCAAATATTGTCCTGGCTACCAGAGGCACAAACTTTCTAAACACCCCAGGCAACGTAAGGGTTAAATTCTGGAAGATTGTGACATATACACTTGAATGGAAGAGTATCTCAAAAGTCCACTAACTTTTCATACAACTTCGCATAAATCAATAGTACAAGCGACAACAAGAAACCTTGTGGTATGTTTTATCAGTGAGAAATGTCTAGTTCTCCTTTGCATCGCATATATGCCTTTTTCCTATTTAGGATGGGGTCATATCTGCAAAAAGGATCATATTACATATGTCAATGCAAGTCTATGGAGAGGGGAGTGGGAGGATCTAAAGAAACACACACAAACATAGACAAGCAGGCCTGCACAACTACATAGGAAGCTTATAGCTCATAAGTTTTTAATTCACAAAAATACAGGTCAGTATTACTCTGTAATGTCCTCCTTTATCATGGAGCTGCTTCTGAGTCACTATGAGATTTCCCCCACACATAGCGTTTTGCATTTAGGCCAAAAAATTAAACTTTGGTCTCTTCTGACCAGAGCATCTTCTTTCAAATGTTTGCTGTGTCGGTTTACACTTCTCCACAACTTTATCCCTGACCTGTCTGGAGTGTTCACTAATGTTCTCTAACAAGCCTCGTAGGCGTTCACAGAACAGCGTTAGTTATACTGAGAAAGTGAGAATAAATTACACACTGGTGCAATCTATTTACTAATTAGGTGATTTCTGAAGGCAATTAGTCACACTGGATTTAATATAGTGTTATCAAAGTACAGGAGGCTGAATAGAAATGCATGCCACACTTTTCAGATTTTTATTTATGAAAAAGTTTGAAAATCATGTATAATTTTCTTTTCACGTCAAACATATTTGATATTTTGTGTTGGTCTATTACATAAAATCCTATCAATAAAATACATTTAAAGGGGTTGTCCGAGTTATGAAAAAAATATAGTACTTTAAATCTGATGGGCAGCAATATATAACTAAGTTAAGCAAGTTTTAGGCAAAAAATCTCTATTTCCTCATTTCCCTGGTTCTCTTCTGGCCTTTGTTTACATGCAGTAATAACAATCTCTACCCCTCCCCCCTCTCTGTAAAGGGAGTGAATACAAGTGCTGAGTGACATGTCTGCCTGCTGGGATACTCAGCAGCATGTTGTATGTGTAGGACTACAAGTCCCAGCTGGACAATGACACTGCTTATACACACAGGGTCTTCCCCCTACCTGTTCTTGTACAATACAATACTTTGTATCTCCTCCAGATCAGCTCCAGTCAGCTTTGTGTCTATAGGGTGAGGAGAGCAGATCCTGTGTCTCTTTACATCTGCAGCTGCTGTTGTAAAGCCTTCAGTGTGTTCTGGCTGAAGGCGTTAATGTTTTATCTGAAGGAATCCAGGGAGAGAGCAGATATCAGTCCGGCAAGCAGGGGGGCGTGGCCAGTCACATCTCCTGTACAGACTGTTATCTGGAGGGAAGGGTTATTAATAACAAACTAAACACAAGAACAAGGGGGCACAATCTGAGGTTAGTTGGGGGAAAAATCAAGAACAACATTAGAAAATATTATTTCACTGAAAGAGTAGTAGAAGCTTGGAACAAACTTCCAGCAGAGGTGGTTGATACATCCACAGTAACTGAATTTAAACATGCCTGGGATAAACATGTACTATCCGAAGATAACAATAAAAGGATAATAAAAGGGCAGACTAGATGGACCAGGTGGACTTTTTCTGCCGTTAATCTTCTATGTTTCTATGTTTCTATCTCTGAGGCTTGTGCACGAAACATCACACAGCAGGGAGATAAGCTGACATCACAGGTCATGTGACCCTGAGTTAAATCTAAGAAACCAGCAGCTTTAGAAGCAGAAAGTGTATGGAAAAGCTGTTGTATTTGACTAGTTAGAAACATATAAAGGACAAAAAAATAACTCGAACAACCCCTTTAAGTGTGTAGGTGTAACATGAAAAAATGTGGAAAAGGTCAAGGGATATGAATACTTTTTCAAGGCACTGTGTATTAGTAGCACAACCCCTATTAAAGCAGAGTTTGCTGAAATCTCAGGGCCACTTTAAGTTCGAATGTTCTCTTAATTTCTTTATTTTTCATCTAATTGTGTTTTGCCAAAACAAGCTACACCTCCGGTTTGATTTCTGGTAGGCTGTTCTGGCAGAGAACAGCCTGTAGGAATTCACTGGATCTGGCACTGCTGGATGTGAACGGAATGTTTTCTGGCCCCGTTAAGTATAATGGGTTCTGGCGGAGATCCGTACACATTCCAGAAGACATGCGGAGAACCTGCCGGACAAAAACCATTGCATGCTGTGGTTTGTGTCCAGCCAATTCTCCGCTTGTCTGCCGGAACAGACATGCCGGAGTTCCACACCGGAAGTGTAAAAGTAGTCTATACTATAATGGAAGGGATTTATCAAGCCCTGCGTTCCAGAACTCTCAAGTGCTTTGTTTCTCTTTGGACTAGCAAAGTAAAAAAAACTATATTTTACACTTACTGCAGGTTTGAAAAGTGGCATGTAAAGGGTGAGTTTAAGCCAGATTTATAAATTGCAAGTGCAACTTTTTCAAAAGATTGCAAAAATTGTCACAATTTTACCCAGGTAAAGGAATGGCACAGAATATTGAATAACATTTCGATACAGAATTGTTAGACTTTATGATGCAATAAATGTATCAAATATCATGCAGAATTTAATAAATTTAATTAAAATTATGGGAACACAAACCCCTACAAACTGGCTTTAAAAAGTCCCCTAATAATGAATCTTTCCCAATGTATTTGTAGATGGCTGAACTATTGTGACGTCCCATTATAGTTAAAGTGGGTGTCCCATGAAAAGTATTCTTCATTTTTCAAACCAAAACCTGAATCTGAATACCTTTGTATTTACATGAAATTAAAAATTTACCATAGCCACTAAGATATTCCTTACTCCTTTTCTCCTTATTTCTCTGCTATACTCCATTATAGCCTTCAACTGCCAACAGCCTTAGGGCTCATGCACATGAACGTATGCCGGCCCTGTCCGGGCTGCGGACAGCAAATTGCGGTCCGCAATGCATGGGCACTGTCTGTCGGGCCGCCGCATTCGGAATGCAGACCCATTTATTTGAATGGGGTCCGTGATCTCATGGTCCTGCATGCACTACTTTTTTGCGGTGCAGAGGCACAGGCAGAAACACCACGGAAGTAGTGCTTCCGTGGTGTTTCGATCCGTGCCTCTGTTCCGCATCTCCAGGATTGCAGACCCATTCAAGTGATGCAGTATGCGCGCTGCAATATGGCCATGGCCGGGCAACGGCTGTGTGCATTAGCTCTTATCTAGTGTTAGAAGCTGTGACCGTTACAGGGAGAAAGGACATACCCCCTGAGCTGTCAGCTTGAAATAAATCTAGCACAGGATTTAAAGCAATTAATGAGAGATCTCTGGCTCTATGTGAGGTACATGGCTGGTTCTAGCTTTGTTAGAAAGATATTTTCTTTTTTTTACATGAATCATGGGATAATCAATGAAAGTGTAAACTATTCTTTTATTTTATATCATGAGTGAACTACTCATAAATGAGTTATTCTGGTTACAAATAACCTCCTTTTCATCCCATCAAGTTCACTTGATTACACAGGATCACTTAGAAAACACACATAAGTTAGCATGTCAGATTAGCTCTCCATTATAGTTGTATATGAAACCACGTTCATGTTTTCTTTCTTCAGATGATTCAGCCACCATTACTAGATGTAAGAAATTTAAGAAATAATTCAAAGACATCCACATTCCTCCTTCTGGGACTAACACAGGATCCGCATCTTCAGCTTGTGCTTTTTTATATATGTCTCATTATGTACCTGGTAACATTTATAGGAAATGTCGGTATTTACTTAGTTATCCACTTCTCCCCCAGTCTTCACACACCCATGTATATTTTCTTGAGCCATTTGTCATTTATTGACCTCTGCTACGCTTCTTCTATCATTCCCAACACTATTAACAATCTCCTTCAACACAAGGGTTATATATCCCGTTTTGGCTGTGCAATGCAGCTATTTATGTTTTCATCCTTTGGTTCCACAGAATGTCTCCTCTTTGGAGTGATGGCATATGATCGATATGTTGCCATATGTAACCCTCTTCACTATGGGACCATCATGACAATAAAAACGTGCACCGTATTAGTTGTGGCTTCATACTTTACTGCGGTAATACAAGCGGCCATTCAAACAGGGTGCACGTTCAGCTTGACTTTCTGTGAAGTCACCATTAATCATTTTATCTGTGATGCTCTTCCTTTGATAAGGCTCTCATGCTCCAGTACAGTACTAAATGAGTTACTCATCTCTATATGTGCGGCTCTCATAGGAGGAGGTTCACTTCTAATTATCTTAATATCTTACATTTTAATTGTGACTACTGTTGTCAAAATACCCTCATCTCAAGGAAAGAAGAGAGCTTTTTCCACTTGTGCCTCTCACCTTTTATGTGTCACTTTGTTTTATGGTACAGTGCTGTTCAATTACCTTTATCCATCCAGCGGTATTTTGAGCCGTCATGAAATAGTGGCTTCTGTGCTCTATACAATGGTTATTCCTATGTTAAATCCTATCATTTACAGCTTTAGGAACAAAGAAGTGAGACGAAATATGCAGCAGCTTCTCAGGCAAAGAATTATAGTTGACTTATGGTTAATTAACTTCTAAAATTAAAGAAGGCAATGAGAATTCCATGTAAAATATGGTTCTAATGTCTACTCTGGTTTTTATACAGTTAATTTTGCATGTCATTTCAAAGCATACAATAATTAAGGTACCTTCACATGCTGCAGATTTCGTTGCAGAATTTTCCACTACTGAAAATCGGTTCCATTCTCCTTAAATCCATGTGCTTGATACTCATTGAAATGAATGGAACGGATTTTTAGTCATGGAAAATTCCACAACAAAATCCAGTGTGTGAAGGCACCCTTGTCCTCAGAATAACAGATCGGTGGGGATCCAACTCCTTGAAAACCTGCTAATCAGCTTTTTGAAGAGGCTGATGATATCACGCTTAGCGTTGAGAGAAGCGAACTTCTGATCATAGATCCATAGCCACTTCGGTCAAAGCTTTGTTTCAATTCAGTACAGAGATCGCATTCAAATGTATGGGCTCCGCCGAGGTGAAATTCATTACCTCTGAAGTCATGCAAGACTTTGTTGAATAACTTTGGACATCGGTTATTAAACTTGAAAACTATTTTAGAACTGGGATCCAAAGTTGGTTTTGGTACCCAGGAACGAGTAGGTAACGAAGATGACTTCAGATCCCAGTTCTAAAACTGTTTTCAAGTTAAAAAAAAATCGAAGTCTAAAGTTATTCACCAAAGTCTTGCGAAACTTAGGAGATAAAGAATTTCATCTCGGTTGAGCTCATACATTTGAACGCTGTATGGAGATGGATATCTGTACAGCATTCAAAAGAAGTTTTGACCGAAGCAACTTCAGATTTATGATCCAAAGCTTGCTTCGCTCAACACTAATGACGTTCATCAGTCACATGGCACATGCACAGCTCTGGGCTGAGCTGTAATACCAAGCACACCTGCTATGCAAAGGACAGTTCTGTGCTTGGTAAGCTGCCAGCAGGCCGTGGCACTCACTGGAGTGTTGTGGCCTCCACAAACATCTGATTGGTGGAGGTGTTGAATGTTGGACCACCACCAATCAGATATTGGTAGCATTGATAGTATTAAATAACTAGACAGAGGCAAATATGCAAGAATTTACCAGTTATGTACAGTATATACTGTATACGAGGCAGAAAAACATATATTGGTTTTAGTTATCTACAGCTTACAGAAGGAATGGGACTGTTTGAGGAATGGGTTTGTGTGGATCTTTCCCCACCCTTTAAATTTATTTCCAAATCTTATAAAATACTCAGTTCAAGGCACTTTCATTTGAGAATGTATGAGGGTATACTACTGTATATATTGCATAAAAATGAATTCCCTATATTATTCTAGGAAAGAAAACTGTTTTATTACAATAGTTTATTATACAATGATATTGAATTAAATATGTATGAATTTCAATAAAACAACCATAACTATTAAACAATGTTCTAAAATGATTTTTTATTTTTTTTTTAAGTATGGTTTGGACCTGAATCGGTTCGGGATGAACCAGACTGGCTCTAATTGCCCTGGAAATTGGTATATAAAGCCCTCTAGTCTCCTAGGAATCAGAATTAGAGATGAGCGAACATGCTCTTCCGAGCTTGGTGCTCGTTCGAGTATTAGGGTACTCGTAAGTGCTCGCTGCTCGGACGAGTATCTCGCCATGCTCGAGGAAATGGCATCTCCCGCAATTTTGAATTTTTGGCGCCTATAACTCAGCCAATCACTAGCCAGGAGACTCTGCGGTACCCCCCAGCATCACGTGGGGCCTTACATGTCGATAGCAGGGGTTGGCTGGCCAGATCAGGTGACCCTGCAATATACTAGTGATGTCCGGCGGTGCTCGGCTCAGAGGCTGTCTGGATGTCATTAGGGACAGATCTGCTGCGTTTTCAGGGAGAGTGTTAGGACCTGGATTTAGTTCTCTGTTAGGCAGGAGTGATCTCAAAAGAACCCAACAGCCCTTCTAAGGGCTACAAGACACTTTTTTTGTCTCCTGGCTGGCACTAGTAGTGCAGCTATCGCCATATATAACTAACTTTGTTTTTTGTTGTTTTATCTCAGTGATACAAATCCATTTCATACAGCTGTGTGGAACCATTCTGTGTGTCACAGTTCAGCTGTCCAGTCACCACAAACCACAATCCGTATTTTCTGTCCAGGTGACCCATACTGTACGTCACGTAATTAAAAAAGGTCTTTTGCTCTCACTGATACAGCTACATTAGAAAAATCTGAGTGCGACATTTGTCTGGGTTGCACTTAAGCAGACCAAGTCTGCCTAATCTAATAGTTTCAGTGTAATTGCTCCAAACTGCACGGTACTTAATAAAATACGTAATTTTGCTCTAACTTATCCACCTATATACAAACCACAATCCATATTTTCTGTCCAGGTGACCCATACTGTACGTCACGTAATTAAAAAAGGTCTTTTGCTCTCACTGATACAGCTACATTAGAAAAATCTGAGTGCGACATTTTTCTGGGTTGCACTTAAGCAGACCAAGTCTGCCTAATCTAATAGGTTCAGTGTAATTGCTCTATACTGCACGGTACGTAATAAAATACGTAATTTTGCTCTAACTTATCCACCTATATATTAACTTGTTCAGATTGAACAAGTTTGTGTGTTTCAGTACAGCAGGCCCATTTTTTTTTTTTTTGGTATATATAATATTCTTATATACAGAAAATGTTGAACCCCAGGGCTAAGGGTCGAGGACGAGGTTGTGGGCGCGGGCGTGGGCATTTAATTACTGCAGGGGGCAGAGGCCATGGTCCTGGGCAGGGTGAGACAGTACCTGCTGATGAGGGAGCTGGGGAACGCCGCAGAGCTACACTCCCTAGCTTCATGTCTCAACTTACAGGGACACGTGGTAGAGGACTGTTGAAACCACAACAGTGTGAACAGGTGATGTCGTGGATTGCGGACAATGCATCAAGTAATTTGTCCACCAGTCAGTCTTCCACGCAGTCCACCCACAGAACAGAAGAAGGCACCGCCTATGTGTAACACCGTTAATAATACTGGTGGATGCTAAAAAATGCAGCTTACCAGAGGTGGTTGTGAGAAAAGTCACAACAGCTTGTATATGCTCATCTGGTGTTGCCCGACCAGAGAACCGGGGTCCCCGTGCTGCTGCCGATGCTCCTATCCGTGTAGAACGTAGCAGTTCATCGGATGAATCAGGAGAAGAGAGCGGAGAAAAAGTGTTGGAGCACCTTGCCTCGGCGCTGCGGACGAGGAGTCAGACTTCAGGGTAAGTATAAAACATTCATTTATTCACAGGTCAACGCGTTTCAGGGACTTTTACAGAAGCCATACATACAAACAGTGAATTTAAAAAGTTTTTGGCACAAAAGCGGGCTCCCCTCCTTCAGGTGGGTGGGGAGACCTGATGACGTAAATGTGATTGACATAACTTGTTGCCAAAGTATCTGTTGACATAGCGCTATTGGTATACATCAAAGCGGTATGCGCCGTTAATGTTACATTAATTTCCTGAGAGTTATTTCTCCATTGTTACATCTATTTAAAATAATCACTACATAAGATTATCTCGTAATAGAGATAATAATGGGGGAAATGCCATCCGTATTTAAAAATATATTAAAACAAAAAGGAAGGCAGAAGTAGGGAATTACATATACCCAAAATTAGTGTTTTATAAGGCAGAAAGAAGTGTGTATATATAAAATGGAGTAAACTGAAATAAAATACCATATGATCTACACAAAAAGATATAATTAAAATATAATTCAAAATGAGAGATAACAGAATATTCTCTCTTCATGTGCATGGCTATATGTATCAGATGCATATTTATATATACACTAATACGCATAGATTGGTGTGTCCCCGCCCATATCCACATAACATCATGTCTCGGAATTTCCAAAACATGTATAAACTAACAGATATTTCTAGGTGGTATGGGCAGACACACAGATACGCATTTATACATCAAATCCATAATGGCCTATATCGCGTTTTTACATATACATATATATGTATATATGTATACCCACACACATACACATATATACATATATATATGCATACATACATACATATACATACACATACATACATGTACATACATCATCCTATTCTCCTGAGTCTGCTCTCTGTTTGTCTATGTTTCTTTTTCTGTGCTATATTTTGCCAAATATTGTTTTTATTATTATTATTTTATTATTATTATTATTATTTGCCATCTTTTCATCTTTTATTTATTTTAAAAAATTTTATTTTTATTAATAATTCATTTTATTTTAATGCTGTTCTTATTGCTATTTCAAGCCCATAAAGGTCTTGTGTAATAGCGCCTCCATCATTCTTTTCTCATATAACCTGATGTTCTATTGTATACCTTACATTTTCATTGGTGCCATTATTGGTATCTTTGTTGATTTTTCTAATTTTTATTTTTGATATTTTTATTTATTTTTATTTATATTTTTATTTCTTATTTTTTGTATTTATATTGGCCTTAATTCCTACTGCCGTCTTTCTTTCACAGCATATTAGGTCCCTATAAACGATTGTTTCATTTAACTCGTTTAAACCGTACGGGGTGAGGGTGTCCAGCTGAAAAATCCAATACACCTCCCGTTTTTGTAGATTACTATATCTATTATATGGGTTCTCAGGTATAAAATCTATAGGAGTAACTGATACCTTGTGTTTTTCTTTGTTTGGCATTCCAGCACAATGTCGTGAAAGACTATGTTTCTGAAAGCCCTTCTGTATATTGTGCCTATGCTGATTCATCCGACAATGTAAGGTCTGTGTGGTACGGCCTACATACTGGAGTCCACATTCACACTCAATCAAATAATTGACGAAGTTAGACTGACATGTGAGATGATAACTCACGTAAACGTGGTGCCGTTCTTATTAGATTTGAAGGTCTTTTGTTTATGGGTTATCATCTGGCAGCAAAGGCACCTTTTTGTGCAACATTTAAAACTGCCAAATGATTTTACATCCTTTGTCTTCATATTTGGTTGATGTGGTCTGCTTGGGGCTATGATATTTTTAATCGTGGGTGCTCTTCTATAGGTTATCCGGGGAGAGTGAGAAAGATATCTGCTCAAAAAAGGATCTTGGCGTAATATATACCAATGTTTTTTTCAGAATTGCATGTATTGATCTATTGGACAAATTGTACTGCGTGATGAAATTTACTCGGGTGCCTATTTCATTTTTAGGTTTGTTTTTCGGATATAGGCATTCTTCCTGTGTATGTGTTGCACTTCTTTCGTATGCGTTCTTAATAATACTTTTGGGATAGCCTTTATCCTTAAATCTTTTTTTCAGGACTAGAGCTTGTTTCCTAAAATCACTAAGGTTGGTGCAATTGCGTCTAATGCGCTTATATTGGCTGTATGGTACATTCTGCAACCATTTTTTATAGTGGAAGCTCGAATAGTCGATGTAGCTGTTGCTGTCCACTGTTTTGAAGTGAGTTTTTGTACATACACTTCTATTCTCCATATCCACTACCACTTCTACATCCAAGAAGGCTATTTCCTTTTTATTATATGTGGGGGTGAATGTTATACCCCAATCTGTTTTATTCAAGTGTTCGCAGAACAAAAGGGCGGATCCTTCATCGCCATCCCAGATGATGAACAAGTCATCTATGTATCTCTTGTAATAGACCACATGTTCATTCATCGGGGCATGGTCACCAATGAAGGTCCTTTCAAATTCTCCCATGAAGAGATTTGCAAACGCAGGGACTACTTTCGTCCCCATCACCGTACCACGGCACTGATGGTATATTCTATTATTATACCTAAAATAGTTATTCTGCAAAATGAATTCCAGGCCTTCCAGTAAAAAACTGATCTGGCTGGGATCCAAAGATTTGTCTTTCATTAGGACAGTTTGTATACAATTTAGTCCTAAATCATGCCGGATGTTGGAATATAAGGCCGTGACATCCAGAGTAAACAAGGCATAGGTTTCCTGCCATATAATTCCCTTTAGCTCCCGAATTAATTGGCTGGAATCATGCAGGTAGCTGTTCAGGGACTTTACATACGGTTGAAAAAACAGATCTAAATAATGAGATAAATTACTGGTAGCACTATTCGTGTTTGACACAATGGGCCTATCTGGGGGGTTTTCGATATTTTTGTGAATTTTAGGGAGGTGGTAGAAGTAAGTGGAAGATGGGGATCTTGGCAATAAAAAATTCTTTTCTCTTTTGTTTATATACTGATTATTATAAGCTCTCTTGATTAATTCACTGAGGCTCCTATTCAGGTCTGGAAAGGGATTTTCAGTGATCAGTTTATAATAGTTTGTATCATTTAAGATGTTACCGGCCTCCTTTTCATAATCTGTAGTATTTTGCATAATAATACCTCCTCCCTTATCAGCTGGTCTAATAGTCACGGTTTTATTGTTTTTTAGTGTTTTTAATGCTTTTTGTTCTTGTAAGCTAAGATTATTTCCATGCCTATTGGGCACTATTTCTTGTGTGGTACTTTTCAGGTCAGATGACGCTAAGTCAAAAAACATGGGAATGCAATGTCCCTGGCTCTGTAAGGGAAAGAAACTGGACTCGTAAGATTTCTTCTGAACTTTTGTAGGTCCAGGAATAATTCAAAAGGGTTCAATTTATTAGTGGGACAGAATGAGAGGCCCTTTTCGAGGACCATTTTCTCGTGCTTGGTTAACGTATAGTTAGAAAGATTAAATATTTTGACTATAGCTTCAGTAGTACCAGGGTCTTGGACTTCATGCTGCTGAGCTAAACTGGTTTTCCTTTTTTGTTTTGATTGCCCTCCTCTTTTTCCTCGTGTTCTGTTTTTCTTTTTCCGGGAGTGGGTTTGAAAAATGGAGTAATCGGAATGGGTTTTTTTTTGTGGGGGGGTAGTGGTTCCAATATTTTCATGTAGGGGGGGACTTTTGTTGAATGATCTAAAAAAGGCACCAGAGCTGTATTATCCGTGCCAGTAGTCCACCCACGTTACCCAAGGGAGCACTCCTCTGGCTCCTCCACCTCAACCTCCTTCCCCCCAGTCTGCCCCCTCCCAGGAAAATTTGGAATGCGATCCGGCATACTCTGAGGAACTGTTTTCTGGACCCTTCCCAGAGTCACAAACCACTTCTCAGGTTGCTGCTGACCTCTTTCCCGATGCCCAAGTTTTCCAACTGTCACAGTCTGAGGGTGATGACATTGTTGACTTAGTGGAAGAAGTGTGTGAAAGACTGAGGAATCGGAGGATGACGAGGTGACTGACCCAAGCTGGGTTGATAAGCCAAGTGAAGACAGTGCTTCTGAGGCGGAGACGAGTGCTGCAACAGAACAGGTTGGAAGAGGCAGTGGTGTGGCCAGAGGGAGAAGAAGGGCCAGAGCTGGTGCATCAGCAGCAACTGTTTCACGCAGTGAAGCTCCCGTGGCGAGGCCTAGATGTTCGCAAGTCTGGAGGTTCTTTAAAGAAATTGAGGATGACCGATGGACTGTGGTGTGCAACCTATGCGACACCAGGATCAGCAGGGGTGCCACCACTACTAGCCTAACCACCACCAGCATGCGCAGGCATATGAGTGCTAAACACCCCACTCAATGGAACCAAGGCCGTTCACCTCCTGCGGGTCACACCACTGCTCCTTCCCCTGTGTCACTCGCTGCCTCTGCTAGTCAACCCCCTGCCCAGGACCCCAGCATGAGCGCCTCCCACCGGAAAACCACACCTTCGCCTACACGATCCTCCACAGCGTCCACCAATGTGTCCCAGCGCAGCATTCAGCTGTCTTTACAGCAGACGCTGGAGCGCAAGAGGAAATACAGTTCCACCCACCCACATGCCCAAGCCCTCAACGTCCACATCTCCAAATTGCTGAGCCTAGAGATGCTGCCCTATAGGCTGGTAGAGACCGAGGCCTTTCGCAACCTCATGGCGGTGGCTGCCCCTCGGTATTCGGTCCCCAGCCGCCACTATTTTTCCCGATGTGCCGTCCCAGCCCTACACCAGCACTTGTCACAGAACATCATCCGTGCCCTGACCAACGCTGTTTCTAAGAAGGTCCACCTAACCACGGACACGTGGACAAGTGCTGCCGGGCAGGGACACTATATATCACATGACAGCACATTGGGTTAACTTGGTGGAGGCTGGGACCAAGTCTGACCCTGGGGCCGCTCATGTACTGCCCACACCGAGGATTGCGGGGCCTACCTCAGTCATGGTCTCTCAGACGTACTATGCTTCCTCCTCCGACCGCTCCTCCTCCTCCACCTCCTCCTCCAAATTACCATCCGTGGGCACGGCGCCTTCAGTCGGTAGCTCTAGGAGCAGCAGCAGTGCCGTGGCTAAGCGCCAGCAGGCAGTGCTCAAACTGCTGAGCTTAGGTGACAAAAGGCACACCGCCCAAGAACTATTACAGGGCATCACGGCGCAGACCGATCAGTGGCTGGCACCGCTGAACCTCAAGGCGGGCATGGTTGTGTGTGACAACGGGCGTAACCTGGTGGCGGCTCTGCAACTCGGCAGACTCACACATGTGCCATGCCTGGCCCACGTGTTTAATCTCATAGTTCAGCGGTTCCTCAAGACATACCCCAATCTGTCTGATTTGCTCACCAAGGTGCGCCGCATCTGTGTGCATTTCCGCAAGTCGACCACAGATGCTGCCACTCTCAGAGCAGCGCAGCGCCGCCTACAACTGCCCGCTCACCGACTGTTGTGCGACGTGCCCACAAGATGGAATTCGACATTAAATATGTTATCCAGAGTTTACCAGTAGCGCAGAGCGATTGTAGACTGCCAGATGTCAACTTCCACCAGAACTGGTAGTCAGGTCAGTCAGATTCCTCAAGTCTACAATGAGGAGTGGACGTGGATGTCTGAAATCTGCCAGGTGTTGACCAACTTTGAGGAGTCAACACAGATGGTCAGCGGTGTTGTCGCTATTATCAGCCTCACCATCCCGCTGCTTTGCCTGTTGAAAAACTCACTGCTCAGCATGAAGTCGGAAGCTTTGCGCTTGTCACAAGAGACGGTGGAGGAAGATAAGTCGCTTGATAGCCAGAGCACCCTCCGGTCTGTTTCTCAGCGCGTATCGGAGGAGGGGGATGAGGAAGAGGAGGAGAATGTCAGCGAGACAGAAGAGGATACCAATGCTCAGTCCTTCTTAACTCTTGAGCGTGTATGGGCTGAAGAGGAGGACTTGGAGGAGGAAATGGAGAGTCAGGCCAGTGAGGAGAGGGACTTCTTGCGTGTTGGGACTCTGGCGCACATGGCAGACTTTATGTTAGGCTGCCTATCCCATGACCCTCGTGTTAGAAGAATTTTTTCAAACACCGATTACTGGGTGTTCACTCTCCTGGACCCACGGTACAAGCAAAACCTTTCCACTCTCATCCCTGTAGAGGAAAGGAGTATGAGAGTGAATCAATATCAACAGGCCCTGGTGCACAAGCTGAAACAATCCTTCCCATCTGACGCCGCTAGCGGCAGAGGGTGTGGTTCTGTGGGCCAAGTAGCGGGTGAGAGGAGGCGAGCAGGCAGCTTGTCCAGCACTGGCAGGGGAACGCTCTCCAAGGCCTTTGCCAGTTTTATGTCACCCCAGCAAGACACTGTCACCTGTCCCCAGTTTAGGCAGAGTAGGGGTGAGCTTTACAGAAAGATGGTGAGGGAGTACCTAGCTGACCATACCAACGTCCGGACCGATCACTGTGCTCCATACAACTACTGGGTTTCAAAGCTGGACACGTGGCCTGAACTGGTGCTGTACGCCTTGGAGGTGCAGGCCTGCCCTGCCGCTAGCGTGTTGTCAGAGCGGGTATTCAGTGCAGCTGGTGGCGTCATCACCGATAAGCGTACACGCCTGTCAACTGACAGCGCTGACAGGCTGATGCTTATTAAAATGAACAAAGCCTGGATTTCACTGGAATTCAAATCTCCTCCGGGGGAAAGCAGCTAAAGATTAACATTACTTATGTATCCGATTCCTGTTCTCTACTCCTCCTAATCCTCCTCCTCCTTGTCGTCTTTGCCTAACGCTGACCCAAAACGCAATTTTTGCATCGTGTGGCTGGGGATAGGAGAGCAGTGCCAGCATGGGCATGGGTGATGGACCTTCGTTGCACCTAGTTGGGTGCTTCCCTAACATGTGATGGGCATGTGCCTCGCCTTTCTTGGTCTGAGTGAGCACAATTGCCATGAGGGTAACCACCAGGCTGTTGCAGGAGAATTTGGGGTAATGGTGGGATTAGGCAGCCTCAGAGGCATCCATGCATTCTGCCCCTGCTGTTTCCTGTCCATTTCCGTGGTGTTTCCATCATTTTCTGATGTTTCCAGGTTTTCACCCAGACTTCCCTAGACAGAGCCTTAGTCCCCTGCAAAAAATGTCCGAGTCTCCCATTGATTTCAAAGGGGTTCGTTACTCGAAACGAGCACCCGAGCATCGGGAAAAGTTCGTCTCGAATAACGAGCACCCGAACATTTTAGTGCTCGCTCATCTCTAATCAGAATGTTTTGGAAAACATGTTATTTTTTTTGCTTATCTTTTATGAATTTTTGCTTTTTCCCTCCCACTCCCATCTCCCTAAGCTCTTGAACGCAATGGCAGCAAAAGTAAATCATGTCTAAGTAACACTGACATAATAAGCAATGGGAAAACGCACATTTTCACATGTCATGTGTTATGCTTTTTCTTATTCCATAACTTCCAAAAATTGTCCATCATCAGGGGCAAATGGTTCTCTGAGAATTAAGAAAATGAAAATACGTAAATATTACTGTATAATAAATTTGTTCCCAAATACCTTTCATTAGTTATAATGGCTTGTTTTCTCCGGGGAGCAATCATCAGGGGCAGGGGCGGATTGGGAACCTAAAGTGGCCCTGGAAAAAAATAAAAGTGGCCCCATATTGTGGGCGGGTCCAAATGGAAAGAAGGTGGGGCCAAAACAAGTAGGCAGGATCAACATAAGTAGGTGGTGCTAGCAATATTGTAGTGCAGCACCACCTCAAAAGAACCAAATACCACAGCATAGCACAATATACTATCCCAGCAACACAAAGGGGGTTATTTACTAAAAGAAATATGTCTATATTAGGTGTATTTCTGTCGCAGATTGTGGCAAAAAGGTTATTTGTGCCGCAATCTGCGACTTTTCTCTGCACAATCTAGGCTTAATAAATGACCCCCAAAATGTCTACCCAGAAGCTGCACCTCTGTGGTGGACAGTGCCAGCCGCCATAGTATGTCCTTATTCTTCTCCTCCAGTTGTCTCTAAGATATGGAGGAGGGGGTGAGGAGGTGACATACTGCCGATCTGCCATTGCAGATTTTTCTGCGCACTGGGGAAAATTGCGTATCACTGAGAATTTAAATACCCTTTAAAACGTAACATTTACTAAATAATATTTAAAATATTCCCACACCATAAAGTGAAAAAAATATATGAAAATGTATAAGATATCAAAAAAATCTT
Organism: Rhinella marina; assembly: GCA_900303285.1. Classification (NCBI taxonomy): domain Eukaryota; kingdom Metazoa; phylum Chordata; class Amphibia; order Anura; family Bufonidae; genus Rhinella; species Rhinella marina. The sequence goes on along the minus strand of ONZH01021317.1, from coordinate 18,153 downwards.
CTCCGGTTTTGGATCCAAAATAAAGCTTACAGGCAAGGGACACTATCCCTACTTGGACTATCCTGTCCCTGCCTAAAAGCAGAGTAATCGCCCCAAGAGGGGCAGCCCCACTTATCGGTGGCTGTACCCTCAGGGCTAAAGTTCCCTACCTCACAAGGGTTCCCATCGGTTGGTATGCCTGTATTCCAATACTATGGTCTCGTCTCAACGTGTTTCCCCTAGTTATGATGATAGGTTCATCAGGAGACTTCATCTGCGAAGGGCTTGATAGCCGTCAGGATGTGGCCTGTTGATTCCTTTAGCTGCCATCTCTGTGCAGGAGTATGGAAGAGCTATTTAAACTAGTGTTCCTTACGTACGCTGTACTCAGTGTCCTTCAGTCATCAATGTGCATGCATCCGTTGTACTGGGGAAAATTGCAGTGGAAATTATACGGTGGTGTAGATTTCATTCTCATAGCAGATTCCACCTATTGCATTGCAGTGAAATCTGTGTAAAATCTGCTGCATTTTTGCAGCAAAGGCCAGAACAAAAAGCACAACATATGGCATTTTTCTCTGCAGTGAATTTCTAGTAGAAACACTGCAGATTTTCCGCTGCAAAAAATCTGCAGTATTTCAGTCATGCATTCACATCACATTTTGAACATATACTGTATATATGAAATTTGTGTTAAGTAATTGTCTCTGATGGGCTCTCTGCAGGATCTGTTCTTTCCCGTGTATAGTTTAGGCTGCATAAACATTGTTATGGTCACACTTTTAACATGACATAATAAATATCTATCTATCTATCTATCTATCTATCTATCTATCTATCTATAGATACAAGTGTATATATACACACATATATTAATATACATACATAGTATGTCATGTTATTTATATGTAATGTAGTAGTAATGAATGCACTATAATACACTCTGTATACTCCTACATTACTTGCTTGTCTTGTACATTACATATATATATATCAGGGCTCCAGATGGCGACCAAAATGGTCGCAAATGCGACTTAGATTTGACAAATGGCGACAAGACTTTCTAGTCTTGTCGCCATTTGCGCCTGGACCCGATCGGCACCTACTGATACTAGGCTGCGCTACTGCGCAGCCTAGTATCAGAGAACATGGAGACAAAAAAAAAAAAAATCTCTCACCTGTCCGGCGCTCCTCTTCTTCTCTGGGCCTGCGCTGCACTGTCCTGACCGCGTACAGCGTCAGGACGTAGTGCGCGCACTCTGATCTGACGCTGCACGCAGTCAGGTGACAGTGCAGCGCCGGAGACTGAGGAGCGGAGGCGCGGCGCAGGACAGGTGAGAGATTTTTTTATTTTATTAGGGGGCACGCTGGGCTGATGTGAGGTCTGATGGGGGCACGCTTGACTGATGTGAGGTCTGATGGGGGCACGCTGGGCTGATCTGAGGTCTGATGGGGGCACGCTTGACTGATGTGAGGTCTGATGGGGGCACGCTGGGCTGATGTGAGGTCTGATGGGGGCACGCTGGGCTGATGTGAGGTCTGATGGGGGCACGCTGGGCTGATCTGAGGTCTGATGGGGGCACGCTGGACTGATCTGAGGTCTGATGGGGGCACGCTGGACTGATCTGAGGTCTGATGGGGGCACGCTGGACTGATCTGAGGTCTGATGGGGGCACGCTGGACTGATCTGAGGTCTGATGGGGGCACGCTGGACTGATGTGAGGTCTGATGGGGGCACGCTGGGCTGATGTGAGGTCTGATGGGGGCACGCTGGGCTGATCTGAGGTCTGATGGGGGAACGCTGGGCTGATCTGAGGTCTGATGGGGGCACGCTGGGCTGATCTGAGGACTGATGGGGGCACGCTGGGCTGATGTGAGATCTGATGGGGGCACAAGACGCTGATCTGAGATCTGATGGGGCACAGTGGGCTGATCTGAGGTCTGATGGGGGCACGCTGGGTTGATCTGAGGTCTGATGGGGGCACAAGACGCTGATCTGAGGTCTGATGGGGGCACGCTGGACTGATCTGAGGTCTGATGGGGGCAAATAATTATTAAATAAAAAGTAAAAAACCAAAACCCACCAATATGAAAATATATTTACAACCGTGTGAACGTGCCCGCATCTATTCCGCAATTTTGCAGAATAGATACGGCTGCATTCACTTAAATGGGCGGCTTGTGAACTTGCCTAGCCGCGGCTCCGCAAGAAATGATAGAAAATGTCCTATTTTTGTCCGCAACAGAAGACAAGAACAGGCATTTTGATCAGGACGCCAGGCCATGTTCGGAAAATTGCGGAACACAGGCCGGGCGGCATCCGTGGTATTGCAGATCCGTATTTTTGCGGATCCACAATACTACGGCCGTCTGAATGGCCCATTAATCACCCCATTTCCCAATTTTACATATAAAATATATTAATAAATGTCCAAAAAGTCCAAACTATTAAAATATAAAAAAAAGATCCTATACAGTGAACACGTAAAAGAAAAATAAATACATAAAACCTCACAATTCACTATGTTTTAGTCACCTTGTCCCCCCAAAAAATAGGATAGGACAGTTCTATTAAGGGCCGGACGTTATAATTTTATGTATTTAAATTTGGCGCCTAAAAATTTTATTTGGCTCCTAAATTTTTCAGGTTAGGAGCCAATGGCTCCTTGGTTTTTTTTTTAGTCTGGAGCCCTGTATATATGACTTGTTACATAACATACTGTATATGTACTGTGTGTGTATATATGTTATTTTTTACAATGTCATGTAACATGATATCTATATGCAAGTACTAGTAATGTAGTAGTATACACAGTGTACTGTGATACATTATGTTATTAGCATGTATATATACAGTATGCCATGCTATGTAACATGCTATCTATATGTAATGTACTAGTAATTCATTATAATACACTGTGTATACTACTACATATAGATAACATGTTACATAATATGTTGTGTATATGTACATAAACACACACACATTATGAACGATATATTACTTTGGCAGCAGTACACCACACCAATTACCAGAGAAGCTGGGGTCCTGCATGGACAGGGGGCTGTGGGCTGCAGCTAACAGGCTAGGAGCAGCTTCTAACGCAGCCAGAGAGGGTGACTCCTCACTCTGCTGCCGGTCTCAGCAGGAGAATCACCACGGGATCAGGACACAGGAGGGAGGCGGAGCTTCACTGTACTTACAACTGCCAGTGCGGAGCTGGGTTGGAGTAAGCCACAGCACTTGTCTCTGTGTGTCATGTGACGTCCTTTGCCTGTAAATGTTTTTAATGCTGTGTGCTTCTGCTCCCTGCCAGGTCCTTGTACATCAGACCGGACTGAAAGTGGAATGTCGGGTAAGTCGGCCCACTGTGCATCGGCCCACCGGGATGCTTCCCGGTGGGGTCTATGGCCAATCCGCCCCTGAATGACAATTGTCCTATTAGTACACAGAAAACCTGTCCTAATCACCCAGCAGGACAAGGTACTTCACAACACTGAGGTAAAGAGCTGCCCCACCTCCTCTCTGCTCTGCTTGTCATGGATTGATCCTGAATACAGTTTAATATGAGCTGAATCTCTGTAGGAATGTGTTCATGGGGAGACATGAAGTACCCCTTTAAACACACCTGATGTTATGGGATAGTGGGAGCAGCAACAGTGCAGTGTGAATGTGGAAAGTGAAGGATAATAAGAGGCTCATGGCCACAATAGTAGGCAGCAGAAGCAGCATAGCATAGAACATACAAGGAAGTAGATCGTCTATGGGGGGTGGTAGTAGTACCACTAATAGTCGCAGTAGTGGTAGATGCATAGCGTTACTAGTGGCTGCAGTAGGGGTTTAGCAGCAAAGGGCAGCAACTGAGGCAGTGGCAACAGCAGCAGCCATATGGTACATGTTGGCAGGCAGCAGCAGCTGTATGGAACATGATGGTAGGCAGGCAACATGATGGTAGGCAGGACAGCAGACAGTAACACTGACAAGATAGGGCACATCAGCAAGGCTAGATATATTCATCGGCTTTAGCGAAAGAAGTGTGAAAACCCTCCTGAATGTAGGCTGAATTAAGCTTGCACCCCAGCAGAGTTGTTTCCTGGCCACGCATTCCGTTACGGATAGATGATGATGGAGTGGAGGAGGAGGAGTCTGAGCAGGAGAGGCAGAAAGCAAGGACGATGATGTGAAAGACACCATACTGCCCATGGATGCGACCTAGCTGCTGCAAGGGGGAATCCATGCTGCAGTAGCTGTCTGTCACCTTTGTTTCCCCAAAGGATGAGGTGATGTCGCTTCATGTTCTTCATTAGAACTGTGGTGCCTATATTTGTGTTTGGCCACCCATGGATATTTTATTCTTGCAGAGCTTGCAGAGGGCAATGCTTCTGTCTTCTGACAGCATGGAGAAAAATTGCTAGACACAAGATACTCCCACAAAACAGCATGGCGTCAGACTCAAAAGACACTTCCACATCATACTGCTGTGGGGAAGAGTGAGCCGTCCAATCTACAATCTCATCCTCTTTCTCCTTAACAATAATGTTGTGCCTTTCTGAAGCCAGGGACAACCGCGGCATACTACTACTACTGCTATTACTACTACTTCTGGCTAGATAGCTTGTGTTGCTACTACCCACATAACAGTGGAGACTTGCTAACACTGACTGTGTTATGCAAACAGAAGACAGGGGGACGTTGCTAAGGCTCAAAACGCTGGAGTACAACAATGGCTAGGTGCACCTGGTTTACTTCTCTACTCTATCAATATAAGACATAATAATCTTAAGCCTGGAGGTGGAGCTTCCAGTGGAAGAGGAGGTGGACAAGGCGATAATACACTTTGGAAATAATGCAGTAATAGCGCCACAGATTTGAGCCTAATGTCTTCTGTGCATTCAAATATGTAGATTCAGACACACGTATATTGCTACTTTTGTAAACCACCCCCCACCAAAAAAATAAATTAATAAACTGTCTGGAGATACCCCGACAAAGATTTCAGCCTAGTATATCACTCAGACACAAAGACACACATATATTGCTATATTCCCAAACCCCAAAAAATAAATAATTTTGAACTGTTTGGAGATACCCTGACACAGATTTCAGACAAGTATTTCAGATGTTTTCAATTAGATTTAAAATGCTATCTATCCTATCTAGAAGTTACGGCTGTGTTATAAGGCAGTAATTGCAGCTAGAAAGCACTCTTAGGCACACTCAGCCTCAGCACCTTACTTCTTTCCAACATTGATTTACTCCGAAAGGCTGTCTGTCGGCCTGTGAGCCCCCCCCCCCCAGTTTTTTTTCCTACCACTGCACACTGTTTTACTGGATTAGTGGAAAACAAACCTGAAAAGCTTAGGGTTCGTCTGCCAGATGAAATTTTGGGAAGTTCGCAATGAACCCAGTTTGTTATGAACTGATTTGCTAATTTCTAGAAAGTATACACTTTTCAAGTACATATAGATGTAGAAAGCAGCAAAATCAGTCCGTTAGCACACCATTCCAACTATGTAACTCAATACCAAGTTAGAAGATTTGCATATGGTTAAACTAAGCCAGTGTGATAAGCTCATGCGATAGCACACCAGCTACGATTTTAATGCTGGCTACAATTGTAAATTTAAAATTCTGCTTATACAGTATACTTTTCTTAGATCAGTGCTTGGGCTGTATCTGGGCTATACTTCTTATGGTGGAAATCCATGGCCATTGCTGCTCCTCACCTGCTGATGGGCACAGCCACGGCCACCACCACCGGTGTCTCAGTGGGTCAGCAGTCACTTGAACAGAGACTCCAAGAGGTAGTGGCCTAGTGGTTCTCCTGCTGCCTGCAAATTGCACTGCACTTTTTTTTTTTTGTGGGATTCTCATGGCTCAATATCCATGTGGAAGGAACTCTCAACAGATTTGGGTAGGAATCCATCCTTACAGATCACATATACCCATACATTCTAACTGTCTTCCCTAGTGTGGATGAGATCTTCCAGCAAGACAGGTCACATAGCTAGAAATGTCCGACATGGGTTGGAAGAGCATAACCAAGGCTTTCAAGTACTACACTGTCCTCCTAATTCCCCAGACTTGAAACCATTTGAGCATCTTTGGGACCAGCTCAATCGTCTTTTTTGTTCTACGGATCCTCCCTCACACACCCTCCAGCAGTTGTGGGTTGCACTGCAGGCAGCATGGCTCCAGATACCAGTGACAACATACCAGGAACTTATTGAGATACTCCTAGCACATCTAGCTGCTGTCCGTGCTGCACACAGCAGTTACTCTGGATATTAGCTGGTGTTCATAATAATGCTCCACAACTGTGTATGTAAATATGTATATCATAATGTGTGACGTATTTCCACATAATACGTAAACAGTACCACCATACTATTACAAAATAAATCACACTACAAAGACCAATATTAATCCATACAGTGACTACTATATGTAATTGACACAACAATCCTACACTCTGTAGACTATATGAGTAAATACATTTCTGTTTGATATTTTCTCTGATTGATGTTGTTTACTTTCCCTTTTCTTCTCCACCCAAACAAGACTGCCATGACAACTTCTATCATCCTGGAGTAAACTTTAGAACTCTTTACTATAGAGCCACAGGTGGACACTTAGTCTACTATTTATTCTAGTATATTCCACTAGATTATTCATGTATGATGCATTTGTCTCTCTTATGGACTTTTCAAATAACAAATGATAATGACTACATAGTGACTGTTCAATAAGATATATATGAGATCACCTTATACATAAACCAGGGATATATCTTTTTATTTTCTGATTCTTCATGATTTTATTTTCATTTTACTTGTCTTTTTCTTCTTTTTGTCTAAAATTATACATCTGGGCCACAGGTGGACACTTAGTCTACTATTTATTCTAGTATATTCCACTAGATTATTCATGTATGATGCATTTGTCTCTCTTATGGACTTTTCAAATAACAAATGATAATGACTACATAGTGACTGTTCAATAAGATATATATGAGATCACCTTATACATAAACCAGGGATATATCTTTTTATTTTCTGATTCTTCATGATTTTATTTTCATTTTACTTGTCTTTTTCTTCTTTTTGTCTAAAATTATACATCTGGGTATTCAATACAGAATATGATTTGTTACAGAAACCCAACACTGAGGACGGAAACATCCGATTTTTGGGATTAAAGTGAATGTGTCATCATAAAATTACCTAATGTTTAAATCACATTTTATGTTAAACATATTTTTGAATAATTTTTGGTGATGTTTTTAATTTTTTATACCAATATCTATATTTAAACAAAAACATGAAATCCTGTAATTCCTGCAATTCTTGTAATAGGCACAACTTCTTCATCTGTATAGATCACATTACTACAGTTACTTATCTGTCATTCTAATCATGTCTATAATTATATCACCTCTGTTTATAGATAAGACAGGATACACCATTTACAACAGGTGATGGTCAAAGCTTATCTGCTCCCTCCTGACCTCTGCACAGGTCACAGAGGATGCCTAGAAAACTCCCCAAAGAAGTCAATGAGGTCCCCTCCTGATCTTTGTGTCTATGGCTCATGGGGCTGCCATAAAGCAGTTCTTTAAGGGGGTCATTTACTATTCGATATACACCAGTTGTCTGGCATATATCTGTTGCAGATTGAGCTGCAAAGGTTATTTGCGCAGCAATCTGCTACTTTTAACTGCTCATGCCAGATCTAAAACAGGGGATGTGGCATGGGTGGAGAAGGGGCCGGGATATCATTTATCATTTTCTTCTCCTGTTTTTGACATAGAAAATGTTCTAAATCTACGCAAGCAAGGAAGCTGGCTTATATTTAAAAGCAGTGGTGGATATGCCACCACCAGCGCAGGGGTTATTAAGACTGGCGTCTAAAACACCAGGCATAATAAATGACCCCCTAAATGTTTTATAAATGCTGTTGAGGCAAGATGGCTGCCCCTATAATCATGTTCAGGAAATAGAATAAACATTTCTGTAATCAGAAAATAAAAACAGATTAGAAAATAGGACACTGTACATGTTGCTATCTGATTTTAACTCGCAGAAAAAAAAATGGTGACATTTTCCCATACTTCAAATTGCTATGGAATGTTATATTTCTGGTTTATTATTTGAATCTACAAATACTGTTAATAAAATATGAATTAATTGCATAAAAATTTTGTAGTGCTATGAATTGCAGAATATGTGTCTTGTACTTACCTGGCCACAATCTGGCACTGTCTGTCTCTCCACCAAGCAGCCTTTGCTCCAGTCCATACAACAGTGCTGGGAGAGATCAGCGTAGCGTGTGGCCATTACTGGAAGGTTTCCATGCTGACTAGCCAGACAGATAGAATGCTGAGCCGATAAGGCATCTAGCCCGGTGTCCAATCAGAGGACTAGGCAAAGAATTTAAATCAGGCACAACTCTGAAGTTTCTTACCTCCTATACATCTTCCCCATGGTTCTATTATTCTCCTGGCCCATTTTCACCATGTAAACAAATCACTCTCGTTAGTTCATATCCTGTAGTACGTCCTGTTGCTGTAGCCAACCAAACCCATGATGCATTTCTCCTTTCTCTGCATGAACATGACCATGTGACCAAAGCCCAGAACAGAAGGATAGGAGGAATAAATGTAAAAAAAAAAATACATTACAAAATTACAGCTACCTTATAAAAGTTTATAGGATTTTGATGTAAATTAGAAACCCCCTTTTAATGACAATACAGAAGCTTTGGGTAGTGGAGCTAGGGTGCACCAAGTGACTTAGGTCTGTCCTCAGTATGCTTGACAACTCATTTATAGTGTTGAGTCTCTTCCCCGCACTGTAATATTGATTTGTACGCTAATGCGTACGGATTTGTATGCTAATGCGTACGCATTGTGCGCTAATGCGTACAAATTCAGTTAATTAGCATACTTTTACAACTGAAAGGAGTAAAAGAGGAGAAGTCGTGATTCTGACCTTTCTCTATTAACCAGACTCCCTCCCCTCTTCCGAGCGGTGGGTGCCCGCTTTAGTCCCATTGACTAACATTATGCTCGGGTGCTCGGCCGAGCACTCGAGCAACCCCTAGTGCTCGGCCAGAGCACCCGAGCATACGAGCACAGAGGTGCTCGATCAACACTACTCATTTAAAAATGAATAAAATAGCTTATTTGTCAGCAATTCAGCATCAGATTGCTTAAAAAAGGTATACGGTAATTACATTATGTTGAGCCAGCCCTGATTTAAAAGCAAGATTGCTGATTCCAGATGCCTTATAATAGGTAATACATTCTAAAATTGAAAATCCATGACTCACAATCAAATGCATGTTCACTTGAAGACATTATCTATTTTCCACTAACTGTAAATCCAGTAGGGGTCACTATAGGCGTATAATCTTTTCAGTGCACTGTATTACTTTATGTAACATGTAAGAAGAAGAAAAATGTGCTTATGAAAAAAAAGGTAATTAGTAGAGATGAGCGAGCACTAAAATGCTCGGGTGCTCGTTATTCGAGACGAACTTTTCCCGATGCTCGGGTGCTCGTTTCGAGTAGCGAACCCCATTGAAGTCAATGGGAGACTCGAGCATTTTTTGCAGGGGACCAAGGCTCTGCCTCGGGAAGGCTGGGTGAAAACCTGGAAATATCAGAAAATGATGGAAACACCACGGAAATGGACAGGAAACAGCAGGGGCAGCATGCATGGATGCCTCTGAGGCTGCCTAATCCCACCATTACCCCAAAATTTCCTGCAACAGCCTGGTGGTTACCCTTATGGCATTTGTGCTCACCCAGACCAAGAAAGGCGAGGCACATGCCCATCACATGTTAGGGAAGCACCCAACTAAGTGCAACAAAGGTCCATCACCCATGTCCATGCTGGCACTGCTCTCCTATCCCCAGCCACACAACGCAGGCATAAGCCTGACACATCAGGGCGGTGACACCAACAAGTGACCAAGTTAGATGAGGTAGCAGGTGAGCCACCCAAAAATTTAGCCTGATGCATCATGGCGGTGACAACAGAGTGACCGAGTTAGACTGAGGTAGCAGGAGCTGAAGCACGGATGGTAATTCGAAGGAGGAGGAGGGGTTGGAGGAAGAGGCATAGTAAGTCTGAGAAATCGTGACCAAGGTAGGCCCCGCAATCCTCCAAGTGGGCAGTACATGAGCGGCCCCAGGGTCAGACTCGGTGAGAGTGACCAAGCTACACAACGGTAGCAGGTAGAGCACATAAAAAATTTAGCGTCGCCCTGTATGGCTGTGACTACACATTGACTGAGCTACACGACGGTAGCAGGTAGAGCACATTAAAAATTTTGCGTGGCTCTGTATGTGGACGTTGAGGGCTTGTGCATGTAGGTGGGTTGAACTTTTTTTCTGCTTGCGCTCCAACGTCTGCTGTAATGACAGCTGAACGTTGCGCAGGGACACATTGGTGGACAGTGTGGAGGATCATGGAGGCGAAGGGGTGGTTTTCCGGTGGGAGGCTGGGGGTTGACTCGCAGAGGCAGCGAGTGACACAGGGGAAGGAGCAGTGGTGGGACCCGCATGAGGGGAACGGACGGCCTTGGTTCCATAGTGTTTAGCACTCGTATACCTGCGCATGCTGGTGGTGGTTAGGCTGGTAGTGGTGGAACCCCCACTTAAAAATTTGGCATCAACTGGTACGGCTGTCAACATTGAGCTGGAACTAGTGGGGCATGTGTGGTATTGATTCTTCTCAGTTTAAAATCGTATACGTCCCCTATCTTGGAACCATATATTTCATGGATTTTTCGAACACAGAAAAGGAAAAAGAGCTTGCTCTGGCCAGGGGAGTTTCTTTTCTACTGCAGCTAAGGGGACGTGTCCATGCTCTGCCTATCACAGGTCAGGAGCCAATTAAAAGAAGAGCCAAAAAAAATCTGTTATTCTTATCAGTTCAAAATCTAATACGGTTGAGGTTGAGCTGGAAGAGCCAGAGGAGTGCCCCCTTGGCTAGCGTGTGTGGTGGTGACAACAGCCGGATGGAGTTCGAATAACGACGCAGGACCCCAACTTAAAAATTTAGCATCAACCAGTACGGTTGTCAACTATGAAATTGATCAAGTGGGGCATGTGTTGTATGTATTCTTCTCAGTTTAATACCGTATAGGGCACCTATCTGAAAAAATAGTTTGGAGAGAGAGAAAGAGAGGAAAAAGACGTATTTTTAAAAGTGACTGTCAGGGCTGGGATACACAGACAAGGGGAAAGTGATCCCTAAGCTTAATCCCAACCCTTTTCCCTGCCTATTGCCTACTCAGGCTAACCCCTGAGTCGACAACCAGATGACTCGGAATACACTAGTAAACGTGCAGGGGAAGGTAAAACAAACAAGACAAACAACAAAATGGGAAGTCAGAAAGCCGCGTCAGAACCAGGAGAGTACGTAAGGAACAAAATCAGCAAGCAAAGAGTAGTCAAATAACACGCCTAGGGTCAAGAACAACAAGAATCCAAACTGCTGAGCAAAAATGACGAACCAGGTAGTAGCAAGGAACTTCAAACACTGGCAACAAGGTAAACATTTGAGGACCTTAAATACCTAGCAGACCCCACCCAACCAGCTGACTGGGAGGAGAAAGCAAGGAAGAAAGGTTAACCCATAAGATACCACATGAAACGAAAACAAACAGAAACTATATTGCTCGCGTTTTCCGGCGACCAGTAACAGGCCGCGAGCGAGAGTGCGCACTAGCCTGACCCCGGGCAACCACCTCGTCGCCAGAGCCAGAGACAGGACCAGCAGAACGGTTGCAATGACTGCCGGTCCTGACAGTGACGTTCAGTATAGATCAGTTAAAGAGAAAGAAAGGATTTTATTAAATGGATTTGTATCACTAAGAGCAAAAGAACGTATTTTTTTTTACGTGACGTGCAGTATATATCACTTGGAGATAAAAAGGGGAATGTGCAGACTTGGGCTGCTATAGTGCAAACCACTATGGTGGTGACAACAGAGTGAGCGAGTGACACTGCGGGAGCAGGCGAACTACATAAACATTTTTCGTGGCCGGCGGTGGCGGCGGTGACAACAGAGTGACTGAGTTAGTATGCGGTAGCTGGTGAAGCACCCAAAAATTTAGCCTGACACAGCATGGCGGTTATACTACCAATGACTATGTCAGACTGAGATTGCAGTGAAATGGCTTTTGTTGAGCCTCAAAAAATTTTTTTCTTTTCGGAGTACATAAAGTCGACCCTCAGCAAAAAAAAATTTTTTTAAATGTCGGTACTTGCGCATCCTGAAAAACTGTTTTGGACTGTCTGTTTGACGCTCCTGAAACATTGTTTTACAGTGTCTGTAGTTGACACTGCGGAAAAATTGTTTGGAGTGAGGGCCTGTAGGGGGCCCTCCGGAAAAATTGTTTAGAGAGAGGGCCTGTAGGTGGCCATCTGGAAAAATTGTTTAGAGAGTGCCTGTAGGTGGCCCTCCGGAAAAATTGTTTGGAGACAGGGCCTGTAGGGGGCCCTCTGGAAAAATTGTTTGGAGAGAGGGCCTGTAGGGGCCTCGTAAAAGAGTGCCAGTTGCCAGTGCCAGTTGCGTTTTGGGTCAGCATTAGGCAAAGACGACAAGGAGGAGGAGGAGTAGGAGGAGTAGAGAAGAGGAATCGGATACATAAGTAATGTTAATCTTTAGCTGCTTTCCCCCGGAGATTTGAATTCCGGGGAAATCCAGGCTTTGTTCATTTTAATAAGCATCAGCGCTGTCAGTTGACAGGCGTGTACGCTTATCGGTGATGATGCCACCAGCTGCACTGAATACCCGCTCTGAAAACACGCTAGTGGCGGGGCAGGCCAGCACCTCCAAGGCGTACAGCGCCAGTTCAGGCTACGTGTCCAGCTTTGAAACCCAGTAGTTGTATGGAGCAGAGTGATCGCTACGGACATTGGTATGGTCAGCTAGGTACTCCCTCACCATCTTTCTGTAAACCTCACCCCTACTCTGCCGAGACTGGGGACAGGTGACAGTGTCTTTCTGGGGTGACATAAAACTGGCAAAGGCCTTGGAGAGCGCTCCCCTGCCAGTGCTGGACAAGCTGCCTGCTCGCCTCCTCTCCCCCACTACTTGGCCCACAGAACCACGCCCTCTGCCACTAGCGGCGTCAGATGGGAAGGATTGTTTCAGCTTGTGCACCAGGGCCTGTTGATATTGATTCACTCTCATACTCCATTCCTCTACAGGGATGAAAGTGGAAAGGTTCTGCTTGTACCGTGGGTCCAGGAGAGTGAACACCCAGTAATCGGTGTTTGAAAAAATTCTTCTAACGCGAGGGTCATGGGATAGGCAGCCTAACATAAAGTCTGCCATGTGCGCCAGAGTCCCAACACGCAAGAATTCCCTGTCCTCACTGGCCTGACTCTCCATTTCCTCCTCCTCCTCCTCTTCAGCCCATACAGGCTCAAGAGTTAAGAAGGACTGAGCATTGGTACCCTCTTCTGTCTCGCCGACATTCTCCTCCTCTTCCTCCTCATCCTCATCCCCCTCCTCCGATACGCGCTGAGAAACAGACCGGAGGGTGCTCTGGCTATCAAGCGATGTATCTTCCTCCACCGTCTCTTGTGACAAGCGTAAAGCTTCCGACTTCATGCTGAGCAGTGAGTTTTTCAACAGGCAAAGCAGCGGGATGGTGAGGCTGATAATGGCGGCATCGCCGCTCACCATCTGTGTTGACTCCTCAAAGTTGGTCAACACCTGGCAGATTTCAGACATCCACATCCACTCCTCATTGTAGACTTGAGGAATCTGACTGACCTGACTACCAGTTCTGGTGGAAGTTGACATCTGGCAGTCTACAATCGCTCTGCACTGCTGGTAAACTCTGGATAACATGTTTAATGTCGAATTCCATCTTGTGGGCACGTCGCACAACAGTCGGTGAGCGGGCAGTTGTAGGCGGCACTGCCCTTAGAGTGGCAGCATCTGTGGTCAACTTGCGGAAATGCGCACAGATGCGGCGCACCTTGGTGAGCAAATCAGACAGATTGGGGTATGTCTTGAGGAACCGCTGAACTATGAGATTGAACACGTGGGCCAGGCATGGCACATGTGTGAGTCTGCCGAGTTGTAGAGCCGCCACCAGGTTACGCCCGTTGTCACACACAACCATGCCCGGCTTGAGGTTCAGCGGTGCCAGCCACAGATCGGTCTGCACCGTGATGCCCTGTAATAGTTCTTGGGCGGTGTGCCTTTTGTCACCTAAGCTCAGCAGTTTGAGCACCGCCTGCTGGCGCTTAGCCGCGGCACTGCTGCTGCGCCTAGAGCTACCAACTAAAGACGCCGTGCACACGGATGCTAATTCGGAGGAGGAGGTGGAGGAGGGGTCGGAAGAGGAGGCATAGTACGTCTGAGAGACCGTGACCGAGGTAGGCCCCGCAATCCTCGGTGTGGGCAGTACATGAGCGGCCCCAGGGTCAGACTCGGTCCCAGCCTCCACCAAGTTAACCCAATGTGCCGTCAGTGATATAGTGTCCCTGCCCGGCAGCACTTGTCCACGTGTCCGTGGTTAGGTGGACCTTCTCAGAAACAGCGTTGGTCAGGGCACGGATGATGTTCTGTGACACGTGCTGGTGTAGGGCTGGGACGGCACATCGGGAAAAATAGTGGCGGCTGGGGACCGAATACCGAGGGGCAGCCACAGCTATGAGGTTGCGAAAGGCCTAGATCTCTACCAGCCTATAGGGCAGCATCTCCAGGCTCAGCAATTTGGAGATGTGGACGTTGAGGGCTTGGGCATGTGGGTGGGTGGAACTGTATTTCCTCTTGCGCTCCAGCGTCTGCTGTAAAGACAGCTGAACACTGCGCAGGGACACATTGGTGGACGCTGTGGAGGATCGTGGAGGCGAAGGTGTGATTTTCCGGTGGGAGGCTCTTGTGCCGGGGTCATGGGCTGGGGGTTGACTAGCAGAGGCAGCGAGTGACATAGAGGAAGGAGCAGTGGTGGGACCCGCAGGAGGTCAACGGCCTTGGTTCCATTGAGTGGGGTGTTTAGCACTCATAAGCCTGCGCATGCTGGTGGTGGTTAGGCTAGTAGTGGTGGCACCCCTGCTGATCCTGGTGTGGCACAGGTTGCACACCACAGTCCGTCGGTCATCCTCAATTTCTTTAAAGAACCTCCAGACTTGCGAACATCTAGGCCTCGCCATGGGAGCTTCACTGCGTGAAACAGTTGCTGCTGATGCACCAGCTCTGGCCCTGCTTCTCCCCCTGGCCACACCACTGCCTCTTCCAACCTGTTCTGGTGCAGCACTCACCTCCGCCTCAGAAGTACTGTCTTCACTCGGCTTATCAACCCAGCTTGGGTCAGTCACCTAGTCATCCTCCGATTCCTCAGTCTGCTTCCCCCTCGGTCTTCCTGCCCTGACAACTACTTCACCACTGTCTGACAACGGTGTCTCCTCATCGTCCGACACCTCTTTACACACTTCTTCCACTAAGTCAACAATGTCATCATCATCACCCACAGACTGCGACAGTTGGAAAACTTGGGCATCGGGAAAGTGGTCAGCAGCAACCTGAGAAGTGGTTTGTGACTCTGGGAAGGGTCCAGGAAACAGTTCCTCAGAGTATGCCGGATCGCATTCCAAATTTTCCTGGGAGGGGGCAGACTGGGGGGAAGGAGGATGAGGTGGAGGAGCCAGAGGAGTGCTCCCTTGGGTAACGTGGGTGGACTGCATGGAAAACTGACTGGTGGACAAATTACTTGAAGCATTGTCTGCAATCCACCACATAACCTGTTTGCACTGTTGTGGTTTCAACAGTGCTCTACCACGTGTCCCTGTAAGTTGAGACATGAAGCTAGGGAGTGTAGCTCTGCGGCGTTCCCCTGCTCCCTCATCAGCAGGTACTGTCTCACCCTGCCCAGGACCACGGCCTCTGCCCCCTGCAGTAATAGAATGCCCACGCCCACGCCCACGCCCTCGTCCTCGACCCTTAGCCCTGGGGGTCAACATTTTCTGTATATAAGTGTATTATATACACCAAAAAAAAAAAAGGCCTGCTGTACTAAAACCCACAAACTTGTTCAATCTGAACAAGTTAATATATAGGTGGATAAGTTAGAGCTAAATTACGTATTTTATTACGTACCGTGCAGTATGGAGCAATTACACTGAAACTATTAGATTAGGCAGACTTGGTCTGTTTAAGTGCAACCCAGACAAATGTCGCATTCAGATTTTTCTAATGTAGCTGTATCAGAGCAAAAGACTGAATTTGATTACGTGGCGTACAGTATGTCACCTGGGCAGAAAATACGGATTGTGGTTTGTGGTGACTGGCCAGCTGAACTGTGACACACAAAATGGTTCCACATAGCTGTATGAAATGGATTTGTATCACTTTTGTAACAACAAAAAAACAAAGTTTTTGTTTTTGTTTTTTGTTTTTTAACGTGACGTGCAGAATATATCAGAGAGCAAACTCAGCCCCTGCTGACTGTGGCTATTTTCACTGCAACCCAGAAAAATGTCGCACTCAGATTTTTCTAATGTAGCTGTATCAGTGAGAGCAAAACTCCGTATTTGATTAAATGACGTACAGTATAGTTCACCTGGACAGAAAATACGGATTGTGGTTTGTGGTGACTGGACAGCTAAACTGTGACACACAGAATGGTTCCACACAGCTGTATGAAATGGATTTGTATCACTGAGATAAAACAACAAAAAAAATTGTTTGTTTTTTTTTTTTTAACGTGACGTGCAGAATATATCAGAGCGCAAACTCAGCCCCTGCTGACTGTGGCTATTTTCACTGCAACCCAGACAAATGTCGCACAGAGATTTTTCTAATGTAGCTGTATCAGTGAGAGCAAAAGACCGCATTTGATTACGTGACGTACAGTATGGGTCACCTGGACAGAAAATAAGGATTGTGGTTTGTGGTGACTGGACAGCTGAACTGTGACACACAGAATGGTTCCACACAGCTGTATGAAATGGATTTGTATCACTGAAATAAAACAACAAAAAAACAAAGTTGTTTTTTTTTTTTTTTTTTTTTAACGTGACGTGCAGAATATATCAGAGAGCAAACTCAGCCCCTGCTGACTGTAGCTATTTTCACTGCAACCCAGAAAAATGTCGCACTCAGATTTTTCTAATGTAGCTGTATCAGTGAGAGCAAAAGACCGTATTTGATTAAGTGACATACAGTATGGGTTACCTGGACAGAAAATACGGATTGTGGTTTGTGGTGCCTGGCCAGCTGAACTGTGACACATAGAATGGTTCCACACAGCTGTATGAAATGGATTTGTATCACTGAGATTTAAAAAAAAAAAAAGTTGTGTTTTTTTTTTTTTTTTAAGTGACGTGCAGAATATATCAGAGAGCAAACTCAGCCCCTACTGACTGTCGCTATTTTCACTGCAACCCAGAAAAATGTCACACTCAGATTTTTCTATATCACTGAGAGCAAAAAAAAACCTATTTGCAGTCTCCCTGCAAACTGCAAATATGGCGATAGCTGCACTACTAGTGCCAGCCAGCCCAGCCAGAAGGAGACAAAAAAAAGTGTCTTGTAGCCCTTAGAAGGGCTGTTGGGTTCTATATAGATCACTCCTGCCTAACAGAGAACTAAATCCAGGCCCTAACACTCTCCCTGAAACGCAGCAGATCTGTCCCTAACGACATCCAGACAGCCTCTGAGCCGAGCACCGCCGGACGTCACTAGTGTATTCCAGGGTCACCTGATCTGGCCAGCCAACCCCTGCTATCGACATGTAAGGGCCCCACGTGATGCTGGGTGTACCGCAGAGTCTCCTGGCTTGTGATTGGCTGAGTTTATAGCCGCCAAAAATTTAAAAGGCAGGAGATGCCATTTCCTCGAGCATGGCGAGATGCGCGTCCGAGCATCGAGCACTTACGAGTACCCTAATGCTCAAACGAGCACCAAGCTCGGACGAGCATGCTCGCTCATCTCTAGTAATTAGCAAATTCTGAAAAAAGTGAAGCTTTTGATGTGTTCCAGGCCCTACGACTGGCTTACAAATGAAAGATTAGAAGAGATGGATATTTGCAGATTATGCTCATTATTCAGCTTAATTATGACGGCTCATTTTTCAATTGATGCATCTGGTTTATAAATGTAATTAAAAGGGTTGACCCATGATTAAATATTACATTTCTT